>JACEFZ010007552.1:12500-73338 GCA_014155875.1 Cepaea nemoralis
CGGGCAACACCGTAAGGGGGAGGCATAAGCAGCGAAGGGGGGACGGCATTTCGAAGACTTGCGTCATTAAGGGGCGGCATTTCGAAGATTTGCTTCATACTGAGAAAATGTACCGAACGGCCAGGGCATCATGACCATGAACGAACATGAGCAACGGAGAAACATGGTCGCCCACGCCAGCTGAGAAAGTAGTGGTATAAAATGAGTCTATACATATCGAATTGTGTTGTATTTATTCAATATTCGGCTCTGATGGGGAAAGGTTACGAATGCAATTTGTAATACCGCATACCGCGTTCGAAACACAGTATGGGGCAATTTGGAAAGCGAACGTCCATGTGTTGGTTTCTATACAATAGTATGATTGCCGATCATTCAGAAAGCGATGGCAAACTACTGACCGTAAACATGCCCAGGAATCACAAACATCCCAAAAAAAAAAAAATGCTTGAGTTTACTGTTACGTCCTGTAAAAGGATACACACTTAACTTTTATTGAAAAATTTATTCAGTCGACATCCTATTCTTATCTTGTGGGTTATAATTGGGATATACAGTGTCTATTGTTATGTTAAACAGTCAATGATTGCCATTTAGTACGAACCTATTTCTAGGAGTTCTTCTTGCTCATAGTATAATGAGCTATTTGATAGGCATTGCGTTTTTACTACTGCATTGTCAAACTTGAAGTGTCTGCTTTTGTATCTGTAAATCTTTAATGCTGAAAAATAAATGCTATAGTTAGAAAAAGGAACTTTGGGACCTAAAAGTCGTGCCAATATGCAGGCATTTAAAACCCGAAAATGGTGATACGAGACCTGAACATGTCAAAATATGACCCTAACATTTGAGATATCACATTCAAATCTCAAACAATAACATCGTATTTAACTTCATTTATTTAAAAATCTGACTGCCTTATCTCAAATACCTAGATGTGGCCTAAAACATACACTGGGGGAAACCGCGAGCACTTTTTGAAAGGAAAAAAAAAAAAGAAATACTTTCGGGGGTCGAAGTCAGCGATAGACGATTTGGGAACAGAAAGCTTTCCCTTGATATTCACAACGGTGTGGGCAACGGCAGTTCAGAAAACCATGAGACTGGTGTGCTTAAAATTGTTTAGGCAATCACAAACAATAGATAATGGAGTTGATTGCGATGTCCTGTAAAGGATATGTAACTAACTTTTTACATAAAATATATGTAGCTAATTGCACGTTGTCATGAATGTAATACAATGTATATATTTAATGACTGTTTAGTTAGTTAGTTAGTTAGTTAGTTAGTTAGTTAGTTAGTTAGTTAGTTAGTTAGCTAGCTAGCAGTTAGTTAGTTAGTTAGTTAGTTAGTTAGTTAGTTAGTTAGTCAGTCAGTTAGTTAGTTAGTTAGTTAGTTAGTTAGTTAGTTAGTTAGTTAGTTAGTTAGCTAGCTAGCAGTTAGTTAGTTAGTTAGTTAGTTAGTTAGTTAGTTAGTTAGTTAGTTAGTTAGTTAGTTAGTTAGTTAGTTAGCTAGGTAGTTCGTTCGTTCGTTCGTTCGTTCGTTCGTTAGTTAGTTAGTTAGTTAGTTAGTTAGTTAGTTAGTTAGGTTAGTTAGGTTAGTTAGTCAGTCAGTCAGTCAGTCAGTCAGTCAGTCAGTCAGTCAGTCAGTCAGTCAGTCGAGGTTCTAACTTCAGGGCAACGGGTCGTTCCCATTATGCTCCATTCCCGTGCCAGCGAATATCACATAAAATACTCCCCACTGTCCAATGTGAAAAGTGGAATAGACGGGAGTCTCGGCAATCCAACAAGCCCGCACAGATACACTGTGCATAATGCCGCCGTCAGAATGTCAACACAAAATTCATCAACGAATACCACAGTTCATCGTCGATGGGCTCGACAGTCACCAGAAAGACCTCACTGACCCGGGTTTTCTCACATGGCTCAGTCTCTTACCGCAGGGCGACCCGCCGAAAGTGTCGCACAAAGCACGAACTCCGCAGCTTCAGCGCCGACTCCCAGGAGTCTTCCGAAAAATGCACTCGTGAACCGAAAGGACAAAACAGTCAAGTCAGCTACCGCCAGTAGTCCATTGTTCCGAACATGCAGTTCACTGTACAGGACAGATGTGAAAGCATTCCACGCGAATTTCACAGCTCACGGTGTCGCCCACGCACTCACGCAGTAGCAGAGCGACGGAACCAAATGACTGTGCAGTGTTTGAAAATATTGCCGGTCCAATTTTGTATTTACCTATTAGGTTGCATGAACTTTACAAAAGGTGAATACCAAACTTGGACCGGCAATATTTTTAAAAATTGCAAAGTCATTAAAAAGACACCCTATATTATTATAAAAATAATCTCTCTAATCCTCTAAAAGTACTGGAGAGTTTTGGTCAGAGACCATAACTTTATGAAGGGAAAATCCCAACTGCACCTCCCCGTGGTAGAGGATGGAAACACACTACGGTGTGGCTAACACAGCTCTGGGGACCGAGTATGCACCGGAATAAGTGGACAACTCTGCAGCTGAGCAGAGCAAGGGCACTCACTTGTCCTTGCAGTCGGAAATGGCTGTCAAAAGCAGAGGTAAAAAGACCACCATGTGAATGTGGAAGGCAAGGGGAAACCACCACATTATCTTCCCAAGACTTCATGGCAAAACATAAATCAAAGTTAGTGAAGGACGTTAATGGCTGTCTTAGGGCATCCTCGTCCGGTAGGGACAGTCATGAGCCACAGGTGACACCAGACCGTCATCCAGCTACTGATGGCAAAATCTTAACTAAAATAAATAAATTTAGAGTAGGAACATGGAATGTTAGGACATTAAATGAGCTAGGAAAGTTGACCAATGTTCTGAGAGAGATGGATAGCATGAAAATGAATATACTAGGCGTTAGTGAGATGAGATGGAAGGGATCGGGCAAATTTATGGCTGACAATCACACAATAATTTATTCTGGAGGGGAGACACATGAGAAAGGGGTAGGAATAATATTAGATGAAAAAACAGCCAAGTCAATTAATGGATACTGGTGTATTTCAGATAGAGTTATTATGGTAAAAATCAAAGGCAAACCAATAGACATAAATATTATACAAGTATATGCACCAACAGCAAGCAGTAGGCTAGTGATGAAGAAATACAACACTTTTACGAAGAAATAGAAATGGCGATGGCTCAAATTGGATCACAAGAAATAAAGATAATACTTGGTGATTTTAATGCAAAAGTAGGAAAGGGAAAAATGGAGGATGTAGTGGGGAATTATGGTTTAGGTACAAGAAATGAAAGAGGGGAAAAGCTAATAGAATGGGCAAATATCAATGATATGATAATTGGAAACACGTGGTTTAAACACAATAAAAGACGACTGTACACATGGAAAAGCCCTGATAAGAAAATACGCAACCAAATTGACTACATACTAATTAATAAAAGATTTAGAAATGCTTTAATTAATGTAAAGACAATGCCTGGTGCTGACTGTAATAGTGATCATGTACCACTATGTGGACAAATAAAAGTAAGATTAAAAAGAGGGAAAAAAATGGTTAAGAACATGAGACTTAATAAAGAGGTTCTAAAAATAGATAAAGAAATGCAAGAACAATACAGAGTGACTGTGAAAAATAGGTACAATGCAATAACTAAAATACAGAGTATAGATGAACAATGGGAAATGTTAAGGGACTTCATTCATCAAACTAGCAAAGAAGTATTACCAGAGAGAGGCAAAATAGCTAAGAAAAAATGGATGAATGAAGATATCTTACACCTGATGGACAAAAGAAAACAGTATAAAAATGACAAACAAGAATACGCTAAGATAAATAAAGAAATAAAAGATAAATGTGGGAAGGCTAAAGAAGTTGGTTAAACGAGCAATGCAAAAAAATTGAATTAAATTCCATTAAAGATACAAAAAATATGCACAGACAAGTCAGTGAGCTTACAGGGGAAAAAAATAAGAATAAATACAGGGTGTTTGAAATCAAAAACAGGAAAGATAATATTAGAGGAAGATGCTATAATGAAGAGGTGGAATGAGTATATAAGAGAATTATATGAAGGAGAAAGGGCAGAATTAACAGAAGATAGTAACTTAGAAGGTCCACCTATTCTGAAAGAAGAAGTCGCTGACGCTATGAAACGTATGAAAAAAGGAAAAACAGCTGGGCCAGATGACATCACAATAGAAGAATTAGAAGTATTGGGAGAATTTGGAGTAGATATATTAACCAAAATGTTGAAGGATATTTACAGCAGTGGATATTTACCCAGTGATATGCTGAAATCTGTATTTATAGCTATACCAAAAAGACCAGGAGCAATTGATTGTGAAGATTTTCGTACAATTAACCTTATAAACCATATCACTAAGCTTCTACTCAGAATCATAATGAGAAGAACCAAAACGAAAATAAAAATGGAAATTAGTGAAGAACAGTATGGATTTGTGGAAGGAAAGGGCACAAACAATGCAATTTATACATTGCGGACACTAATAGAAAGGTCAATAGAGAAACAGAGGGACATATATTTGTGCTTCATAGATTATACTAAGGCATTTGATAAAGTAAAACATGATGAACTGATTAAAATGTGGAAGATATCAACACTGATGGAAAAGATTTAAGAATAATAAAGAATATTTACTGGAACCAAGTAGCAGCAATTAAAATGGGAAATAAAGAGGGTAGTTATGAACACATAAAGCTAGGAGTACGACAAGGGTGTGTCTTGTCACCAGATCTTTTCTCCCTGTATAGCGAAGTAATAATGAGAGAGATCAAAGAGATGCCAGGAATACTAGTTGGAGGTTATAATGTAAATAATATACGCTATGCAGATGACACAGTATTGGTGGCGGATAATTCAACAGACCTACAACAATTATTAGACGTTGTAGTAACAGAGAGTGCAAGGAAAGGACTCAACTTGAATATCAAGAAAACAGTAACAATGGTAATATCAAAGAAAATGGTGACACCAAAATGTGACATAGAAATAGAAGGGAAAATCCTTAACCAAGTTGATAATTTTAGATACCTAGGGGCATTTATAACATCAGATGGAAGATGTACAACAGAGCCTAGGAGCAGAATAGGGCAGGCAAAAGCCGCATTTCATAAAATGAAGAGTATCTTATGCAATAAGTCACTGTCACTGAATGTAAGAAAGAGAGTGACTGAAATGCTATGTAGAACCAGTTTTGCTGTATAGGCAGTGAATCTTGGAATGTAAATGAACAAATTAAGAAGAAATTAGAAGCAACAGAGATGTGGTTCCTGAGACGAATGTTGCGAATTCCTTGGACTGCCAGAGTAACTAACGACGACTGCCTGAAACAGGCTAATGAAACTAGAACATTATATACAACAATAAGACAGAGACAAACAGCTTTCCTCGGTCATGTGATGAGAAGAGAGGCATTGGAGAACATCGTAACAACTGGAAAGATCGAGGGGAAGAGAGGCAGAGGTAGACCAAGAGAAGTGATGCTGGATGGATTGAGACGGTGGCATGGAGGAATATCAGCAGCAGAGTTGATCCAGAAAACCAAAGACCGAGATCTATGGAGAGCCATGAACGCCTACGCCAGCCGGCACGACACTTGTTGATGATGATATTATTATATGTGTATATATTAACGTATTTGTTGCATTAGTAAATGTAATGGAAAACACACAATGCAGCGTGTAATTACACACTGTTTTGTCCAAAATAAAATTTAAAAAAAAGACTACCTTATTGAGAAACTCTCAATACAGTATTTAAAATAAATATGTAGCTTTGTATAGCAAGTATGTAAGTAGAGAACACTTTCACGCATTGGACATTCGGTGCTAGACTCATATTTTCATAGACCCTGTCGGCATTCAGTGAGTCATGTTGTCAGAGCTACGCCGGTCGCCTGTACTTTCGGCATTCAGTGAGTCATTTTGTCAGTACTGCGCCGGTCGGCTGTACTTTCGGCATTCAGTGAGTCATGTTGTCAGTACTACGCCGGTCGCCTGTACTTTCGGCATTCAGTGAGTCATGTTGTCAGTACTACGCCGGTCGCCTGTACTTTCGGCATTCAGTGAGTCATGTTGTCAGAGCTACACCGGTCGCCTGTACTTTCGGCATTCAGTGAGTCATTTTGTCAGTACTGCGCCGGTCGGCTGTACTTTCGGCATTCAGTGAGTCGTGTTGTCAGTACTGCGCCGGTCGTCTGTACTTTCGGCATTCAGTGAGTCGTGTTGTCAGTACTGCGCCGGTCGTCTGTACTTTCGGCATTCGGTGAGTCATGTTGTCAGTACTGCGCCGGTCGTCTGTACTTTCGGCATTCGGTGAGTCATGTTGTCAGTACTGCGCCGGTCGTCTGTACTTTCGGCATTCAGTGAGTCATGTTGTCAGTACTGCGCCGGTCGTCTGTACTTTCGGCATTCAGTGAGTCATGTTGTCAGTACTGCGCCGGTCGGCTGTACTTTCGGCATTCAGTGAGTCGTGTTGTCAGAACTGCGCCGGTCGTCTGTACTTTCGGCATTCAGTGAGTCGTGTTGTCAGTACTGAGCCGGTCGTCTGTACTTTCGGCATTCAGTGAGTCGTGTTGTCAGTACTGCGCCGGTCGTCTGTACTTTCGGCATTTAGTGAGTCATGTTGTCAGTACTGCGCCGGTCGTCTGTACTTTCGGCATTCAGTGAGTCATGTTGTCAGTACTGCGCCGGTCGGCTGTAATTTCGGCATTCAGTGAGTCATGTTGTCAGTACTGCGCCGGTCGTCTGTACTTTCGGCATTCAGTGAGTCATGTTGTCAGTACTGCGCCGGTCGTCTGTACTTTCGGCATTCAGTGAGTCATGTTGTCAGTACTACGCCGGTCGTCTGATCTTTCCAAGGCAGCTCTTGATACCTATTTCACGCTGGGTCGCCCTGAGAGCCCAAGTCAATGACTGACCAAACCATTGTTTCAATACTGACTGGCTCTAGTAAACACAATACAGATCAGTGTCCTCCTTCGTCTCTACTCGTCCGATATTTTGTGGTTTGTTTTGGAATTAAATGCGTTGTACCTGTTTGCAGTACACAGTTGCTTGTCCATTACAGGACGCCGCTATCAACACTAGGCTACTTCCATTATGGGACAGCAGATTAAAAAGAGGAAGGTAGTGGATGGGTCAAGCGGGAGACATTCTTTAACAGGTGTGTTCACTTGAGGACTTAGAACCTGACGAGGAGTGGGTACAAGTGCCAACAGATTTATGTACGTCCTTTTCAGTTTGCATCAACTAGACAGAAAATGCAGACAAGAAAATCCTGCTGCTGTGGAGGCGGAAGTACAAGCGTTGATTTTCGAGAATTCGTTAGACGGTGATGCTGTCATTTACACAGATGGGTCGGTCGTCCGACATGTGAGAAGCACATGGGCCTTTACGGCGCGGGCCGGAGGGAGAATTGTGAAGGAGGGCTCTGGTGCTTGTGTTGAGACCACAAGTAGCCTGACTACGGAAGTCATGGCAGAAAGTAAAGCAATAACATGGCTCGAGACACAGACATTCACTAGGACTTAGCGACTCAGCGGTCTCGGCTGGCAAAGATTAGTTTCATCTTCGTGTCAGGGCATGCGGGAGTACAAGGAAATGAGCGGGCTGACAAGCTCACAGGTATGGCTACTGTGGAGAGCGGATGCGCCATGGACCAGGCTGACATTCTGAAGGCGCTACGAGAAGTAAGACTTTTGCGACAACCAAGTGATGACTGTGAATCTACAACCATGGTCAGACTGCGAGAACAGCAAATTAAAAGAGGTGTGACCAAACAAGAACACTACGCAGGAAGCCAAAGAAGATTGATAAACCAGCACAGAACTGGTGTCGTTAGCCGCTACACGCTGCGGGATTTTCTGAAGGGTTCCGAGCACTTATGGACTGAATGGTTCGATGTGTAATGAGGGTGATCTGTCGACTAACTAACTAATTAGTCAACATCAGTATTTACTGGCTTTTATGATTAACTAGTTCAGAAGTCTGTCATTGCTTTCAGAACTGCCGACGTGTCATAACATCGAAACAAAAGCAAAGCGGTCTGCTTCCAAATCGCCCGAGATGTATAACCCTCGACTGGGTTTATTGGGGAACTGAGAAATGCAGTTTAAATATACACAGCGCCGGTTTGTTTACAACATGGCTGCAACATTTGTGACTTTCGACCGGCACATGCGACTTACTGCAGGTCTGTTTTGAGAGGGTTAACGGTTAACCCTCCCGGAATATCACGTTCGGTCGTCACTGTCATTCTCAGGAGTCTCCGTGGCGTGTGGTTACGCCGCTTGTCTCGCGTTCCGAAAGTTGTGGTTTCGATTCCGGCGTACGACGTTCGGTTCACGCGTGCAATTCTCTCGGAAACTCTTGTAAGACGTCGCTGAAGTTCGTGTTTTGTGCGACTCTCTCTGCAGGCCGCCCTGTGGAAAGTGATCGAGGCATATGGGATAAAGCCCGGTGAAATATAGTTGATTCTATTGCCTTTTTAAAAACCCAGTTTTTTTATTTTATTTTTTTTTAAGTCTCAGAATTACTGCAAACAATGGCACGTATTTTGACATGAGGAAAACTCTTTTCAAAATCATAGGAAATAATTTGGACATATTTGATGAATGTTAAACAGCTACTACAATGTTTTGGATCGTCTTCCTCGATTATTGCTTGAACAATAAAGAGAACACAATCAAGTATCTGGGGAAAAACATCTACAGAAGATGGTCCTTCAATTATCAAGTGCAGGGGGTAGTGGAATGGACCACGAAAGGATTTAATGTTCTGAAAGTAATGGCAGCGACGGACACGAGGCAAAGAATGTTCCGCAGACTTTACTAGTGTCCGATCATTTTGGTGACTGATTAGTTTACGAATCATAACATTATCTCATAGCCAGCTAGTGTAGCTAGAATGCAAAACAAATGAGGCCACGGGAGCCATTCTCGGCTTACAGGGAGGGCGTTTATTATATGTATGTCGCATATACTGACCGTGTCATCCACATATGACAGGTACAAGGTGCATCTGGCCAAGATTTACATCATAATTGCAGCAGTCAGGCAGTTATCCCATGTACAAAGCTTTGCATGTTACTGGGGGATATAGGTTGAAGAAAAGCGGATCTTGAATGGCACAGGCTGAAGGAATAATCAGCCAGATGTGTGGAAAGGATACGACAGTGCAGAGAGAAGATTGTGTCATATTGTCCCTAGCAATAAAATATTGCATAGAGTTACAGCTATACTGCGCTGAGGGATGGACAGCAGTTGTTACATAAGTGCCCGTGTAACAGCTAGTTGAAGACAACTCACACCCTGACCATGTAATTAAATGCACTGATGGGTCTTTGGTAAGAGATAAAAGGATTAGGTGTTGTTTTATTGCAAAGACAACCAGAAATTGTTTTTAAAATGGTAATTTGGTTGTAGGACACCACGGTCAGAAAAGCTGTAGTTATAACGGACTCACAGAGTGTGCTTCGCAAAGTGAAACTGGTATGTTCCGGATGGTGTGGTTATTGTCACAATGCTGCTGACAGATAGAAGTGGCTTGTGTTGTGTCTAGTGTATGTCAGTGTGAATATTGTGCAGGACGACTGATAAACAACTATGAGTCACTATAGACCACCGGTTTGCACACACACACGGATGAATACACAGGATGCACATGCACCTTCCCAGAAATATTCAGAGAATTCTTAGATAAAATAGTTCCTTGCGAACACAATACTGCCGTCTACCGGCCTTATAACATAACCTGTTACGTCGGACTCTTCTCCGTCCCTGAAAATAACCAACTTGACTCCACCGAGTCGATATTTGGGCTCCGTTTCTCTAGCTTGCCCACAAACTCAGTTAAGCCCCAACACAGCTCCCGGCTAAGTTTCTTCACTTAGCCCCAGGCTGAATGCCTGGCTGAATTCCAAACTGTCCAATCCCCTGACCCATCCGTATTTCCTCTTTATATTCATATTCTTGGGACCACCCATGAAAATCTATTTCACACTTGAACCCATTCCCAGTTCTCATCAAAACACCTTTCTGGGTTTTCCCTATGTTTTGTCCTCTCTCTAGCACGTTCCTCTATGTCCATGGGTGACCCAAGCTGACTTCTACGTGCTATAACAATCCATTGTGTATGGGGCTCCCCCATTGTCTTGTGATTTCTTAATCAACCTCTCTGGTCCCAACCCTCATCTCACACTTGTGACATCGAATTATTCTTTACTGATTCTTAACCCTTGCATCCGCCCTATCTTGGCGTTTAACACGCACTTTACAGTTATCAACGCTCGGTAGGACTTAGATCACGAGCATGTTATGATTTTTAATAAGAGAAGCAACGGGAAATACAAACAGGTATATGTAGCTCTTGGGAAAAGGCGAGACATATTACACACGGACACTGTGTACATACCTTACAACGGACTCCGTAAAGGTGAACATAAATCACAGAGGGGAAAATCCCCTAAAAACAAGAGGCAATTAAAAAAAATATATAATAATAATAAAATAATAAAATAAAAATAAGTATTCTAGGACACAATAAACATTTCGATTACATAAATCTTCATCGGGGACGGGACAACACAAATAAATTCGAAGAAAAAAACATTTTCTGCACGGTGCATACAGGTGTGCAGGGTAATGAAAAGGCTTGTAGTCAAGCTGCTGCTGTCCGTCTGGGTGGAGAGCTACGTTGTGATAACATCATGTGGTCAATCTTTACTGGAATCGGGTGGAGAGTGCACATGAAAAAAAAATATTAATAGCTAGAAAGACTGGCTTAGATGAGAGTAAGTATAGGGTCTGGGCGATACTAACAGTCAAGAGGAAAAGTCATACGGAATATCACTCACATTAACCTTGCAATAATCAACACGGTAATCATACGGGTGCGAATCTATGGAAGCCTTGGAGATGTGGCTTAAGATAACTTATCACAAGGAAGGTAACTCGCCCAACAAATGCCTGAAGAAGTCGGATGTGTCGGCCGAATGGTTCAAATATCGCATCTCTGCTATAAACAGGCACAACGCAATAACGTATAAAACAATATTCCGGAAGAATGCAGCAGAAGAAGACAACTTATCACAAACACCAGAAAGAAGCAATCCTTGTTTTTTGGCCACGTTATGAGGAGGCAAAAACTGGAACATGTCTGGACAATTGGATCGATTTGCGGAAAGAGAGATAGAGGAAGACAGCGGGAGAAGATTCTTGACAGTTTTATGACATGGCGTGGGAGGAAGTCAAAACAGGAGTTGATTAATGTCGTCGGAGATTGCAATTTGTTGAGAGGCATGATTGCCCACGCCAGCCGGCAAGATACTGGATGATGATGATGATGATGATGATGATGATGATGATGATGATGATGATGATGATGATGATGATGATGATGATGATGATGAATCAGTAGGGGAACTCTTCGGTGGCTTGTGAAGATGGCGATGCAACATGTGTGGAGGCGTCCCTGGAGCAGGCATGCCCATTCTTAATTTTTTTTTTTTTTTTTAAATATATATATTGGCACCTTGCCGTCTTGACAGACGATAGTTTGTGCTTTAAAAAGGCATAATAACTTTTACCTATGGCGGTAGCAAATGTGACTGATAAGGCCAATTCACGCTGTAAATGTTCGTTCACAGTGGTGCATGTGAACACGTGGTCATTTCCACCATCATGCACCATCTTACGTCTCACACGCTCGGTGTGTGACTTATCTGCAATAATTTTCTCCTTTGTCTTTATTCCATTTCTGATGTTTGCCCTCCATGCAACACGTTCAGCGGCGACTTGCTCCCAATGTGCATTATCAATGCCTGTATCAATCATGTCCCGCTTACACACATCTTTGTATCGTAGTAGAGGCCGACCCTGAGATCTCTTACCCGTCTGTAATTCACCAAAAAAGATGTCCTTTGGTATTCTACCATCATCCATCCTCCTAAGATGTCCTATCCATCTAAGTCTACGAAGACTGAGCATGGAATAAACCGTCACACAACCTGATCTTTCCAATACTTCAGTATTTGTGATTTTGTCTTGCCACTTAATACCAAGAATTCTTCGCAGACACCGCATATGAAAGCTGTTTAAACGTTTCTCTTGGTGTGAGTAAGTTGTCCAGGTTTCACTGCCATAAAGAAGAGTACTAAGGACACAGCCTTGATAGACAAGGACTTTTGTTTTGGCAGTAAGCTTCCTGTTCTCCCAGACTCTTTTTCTTAACCTGTTCATTGTTGTTGCTGCCTTACCAATCCGGATGTTGATTTCCTGATCTAGGGATAATTTGCTATTTCCCACTGATCCTAGATATGTAAAATGGTCTACTATCTCTAGTTCGGCGTCGTCAATAAAGATTGATGGTACCCCATGTGCACCTTGTGACATAATCTGTGTCTTCTTTTTGCTAATTGTTAAAACCAAATTCAGAACAAGCATTGGAGAATGCAGATAGTAGACATTGCAATTCTTCCTCAGAGTGGGTCGTAACTGCAGCATCATCTGCAAAACGCAACTCTCTGATCAGTACCCTCCTAATTTTGGTCTTGGCCTTCAATCTCTGAGCATTGTAGAGGTCGCCATCTGAGCGTGAGTGAATGTATATACCACCATCCTGATCACGAAAGGCATATTTCAGTAGAAGTGAAAAGTATATTCCAAAGAGGGTGGGAGCTAGTACACAACATTGCTTAACTCTACTCTTGATTTCAAACTCTTCAGAAGTTGCACCATCAAACTTGATTATACCTTTCATGCCTGTGTGGAACGATTCCACAATAGACAGAAGAGTTGGTAGGCAGCCAATCTTCTTTAGTGCCTTGAACAGACCCTCACGACTGACCAAATCAAATGCCTTTGTGAAGTCGATGAAGGCAATAAACACTGGTTGATTCTGTTCACGGCATTTTTCTTGCATTTGTCGCAACGAGAATATCATATCAATGGTAGATGGGTTCTGTCGAAAGCCACACTGTGATTCGGGGTAGACTTGATCTCCTAGGACTTGAAGTCTGCGCAGAACAATTCTGGCAAATACTTTTCCAACAATACACAGAAGTGAGATACCCCTATAGTTGTTGCAGTACGCTCCGATTCGCCCTTGTTCTTGTACAGTGTTATGAATGCTTGAATCTTTGAAATCCTGTGGGACTTGTCCTTCTCGCCAGCATAGCTCTATTAGCTGGTGGATCTGTAGAGTGAGTGTGTCCTTGCCCACTCCTGATAACCTCTATTGGGATCCCATCCTTACCTGGAGCCTTGCCAGATGCAAGTTAATTTATAGCACACTTAACTTTTGTTATGGTGGGAAGTGTGTCCATGTGGTCAAGGGTTGGTAGAGCCTCTATGGTAGTTGAGGGCATCATCCACTAGTTTGGCCTCACTTGAGTAAAGCTCCAAATAGTGCTCTACCCATCTGTCCATCTGCTGTTTCTTATCAGTTATGATTTCTCCAGTCAAGGTTTTCAATGGTGCACTTCTTTTCATCATTGGACCACAGGCTTTCTTTATTCCTTCATATATGCTTCTGATGTTTCCCTTATCACTTGCGATTTGAATGGATTCACATAACTTGATCCAATAATCATTTGCACACTGCCTGGCAGCCTTTTGCACATCCTTCGTAGCTTGCTTTAGCTCACTCAGAGTGTTACGCGTTGGTCTTTCCTTGTTTCTTAAGAGAGCTATCTTCTTTTTATCACTCAAGGGCTGCAGAGTCTGGCTGTTTGCCGCAAACCAGTCCTGCCTCTTATGATCCACAGTGCCGTAAACCCCTACGGCAGTTTTATAAAGAGTTTGCTTAAGTTGACCCCACTTTTCATTTACTGTACAATTTTCTGGTGTATCAGAGAAAGCGTCTTCAAGTTGCTGTTGAAACTGAAAGCACTTTTCAGGATCGTGAGTGTTAATAATATTAATCCTGGGGCTAGATTTGTATTTAGCTGTGTAGATTCTCTTTGGTTTCAGTCTAACCCTTGCAACAACCAAAGAATGATCCGTATCACAGTCATCACTGTGGTAAATTCGAGTCAATGATATATGGTTCAGATGTTTTCTCAGTGTGATGATGAAGTCCAGTTGGTGCCAATGGCCGGATCTTGGATGTTTCCATGTGACCTTATGCAGTTCTTTTGTTTAAAAAAAAAAGGAGTTTGTAATACATAGGTAGTTTCTGGTGCAATGCTCCAGCAGCCTCTGCTCATTTACATTTATGCGACCGATGTTGTATTTTCCAAGGGACACTGGCCATGAACTCGAGTCCTTGCCTACACGAGCATATAAATGTAGTCAGATTTATGTTGGAAAATCCTGATAAGAAATGCTGAGATCAGTTCAGTCGGGCATTAGCAGGCGGAAACTATCGGACGTCCAGGATTTTTGAGTTTATGTCAAACATCATACCTCATACATCATTACCATCAAACAGCTCATACGTGAGGATGCCTTGCCACCCAGTGCCACTTCACTTCACATCCATGACTCTGACTTGGGCAAACCCACCCCCTACATGCTGCCCAAAATACATAAACTCAAAAATCCTGGACGTCCGATAGTTTCCGCCTGCTCATGCCCGACTGAACTGATCTCAGCATTTCTTGACAGGATTTTCCAACTTCTAGTTGCGAATCTCCCGTCATACATCAAGGATACAACGCATGCGTTACTTCATTCAACTCTCTCCAACTGACTCCTGGGAACACATACAGACTATTCCTAATGGATGTATGTTCCCTCTATACCTCCTGTGGCATATTAAAATGTCCTTACCCTTTCCTAGCATTGACTCCCTTAAAAATAAACAATCCCTAATAATTACTGTTTAAGTATCTTGCTTAGTGTAGGAGTAGAAAATAAAACAGCAATAGACTGACCGTGGCACAGCTTAATTTATTTGGCTTTGTTTTGGCTCACGTACCTGGCCAAGACCGGCGACTTTGAAAACAAAGACTAAAGCGACCATTTCTAGTGAAGATAGCACACAAGAAAGTCGACCTTTCCCTTCGGGGAGAGGGACATTTTGCCTGAAAAATATATCAGTCTCTGCAAGCCAATGGTATGTTATATCTACATTATTAAGATGTATTCGTGTATTTTTATAAAGTACATATACCAGTGTGTTTAATTAAGAATTAGTTAGAATGAAAATTCAACAGTTCTTGTAAACTAGTCTGATTTGATTTTTAGTACTGAAGCACATGGGGGTGCCACGCTGTAATTTTTTCCTATGTGTTACAATTTCAAATCCCTATGTTAAAAACTTTTTTATAGGCATTATGAACTTATATCTAACTAATAGTGCTTATAACCTATAAATATTATGTGTACTGTAGAGTATCAACTCTCATGTCAGAAACTCTTCTCAATTTAGGAACAGACTCCTGATTCATACTTCAAAGAAGAAAACTCGTGTCTGTCAATTTCATATTCGTATGTTAAAAATTCTATGCATTGTGAACTATATCTCACTATCTATGCTTAGAAATCTGCAAATAATCTATGTACTGTAGAGATTGAACTCTAAAGAACATTTTCAAAGGAATTCTTATCCATGCGGGGACATACAAATGATTACGCATATTCCTGACTCTTAGAGAGGAGATAAAATGCTTTGCCACATCATAATCTGTAACTGGGAACTATAGTGCTAAGTTTTAGTGCAATACTTTTGTTAACAGATTAGTAACCACTCCATATGAGTGAGGGACATGTAATCATTTCATAAAATAGTGCTAGGGAATTGCCATGTTTGAGAATATAAATTCTAGAACAAAGAAAGTAAACGCTTGATAGAAATGAATGTTCGGATAGGATGTACCTTCAATCCCCATCGCCTCCCTGTAGTAGGAACAGACGCGAAGATTGATGTGAATAAATTGCTTGCAATATTCAGGCGACTGGACCATGCGGCATAAGTTATTCTAATAAATACACTCCGAATAATAGCAGTCATTGGCAAACTATATCACAGCGGTTACTATCCTCATGTGCTGTACGCAGTGGGGGAAAACAATGTATGTTTTAGTTTATGGATTAACCCCTGAAGACAATTCAAAACCATTGGCTCCGGCATTAAATTTTATGATTAATATTATTATGTATGATTATCATGTACTTGATATCAGAGAAATGTACATGTATGTTTTTTTCTGTTATGAGAAGTTTTCTCTGTTCTGATTGTTACTCCTTACTGTGGGAATATGCATTTTAATGTTACCCTTGGGGACATGAGGATGTTGATAGAAGAACCCTTGTGTATGTCAGTACTTAAAAAGCCAATGTTGAATAGCCTTCGCCTAATGATGATTATAGTGTCGAAAGGAAGACGCGGCATTAGAAACCAAAGAGAATCTGTATAGACTATTCTCTTCAAGTAGAGAGAGAGGCAATATCAATATGTTGGATGGACAGAATGACTTCACTCATCTAATAGTCCCAGTAACAACAGAACATAATATAAAGTGAGAAAACACCTTACTCACAAATAGAGTCAAAATGGCTCTACACCAAGCAATGAGGGACAGTGGAACGTGGACACCCACTCCTTTCCCCTTCTCCTCTTGTTGTTTGTATTTTTGTTTGTAATTGTGTTGTGAAAGTTAACACATCACAGTAGGTTAATGCTCGTGTTGTATTCTTGCCATCCCTTTCTATATAGAGTGGTGGATTTGATGGGACTACATGTCATCACTGTCAACTGGGAACTGGATAATCAGCCAGAACATGATAAATGACAACCTGTCCTAAAATTGAGACTGGACCAATACAACAATGTTGACTGCTGCACTCATTAGCTCCATAGCGAGCAACAGGCAAATTCGAAAACTGACTGGGTGAGTGATTAAGTCCTATTATAGTAGGAATATCCAGGATGGACTTCAAGATCTAATAATCTACAAAGATGAAGATCAACAGAGTAACTGACAACAGTGTATCGTCCGCTTTACTTCTGGGAAGTACCACCTGAAGCCTCGTCACTCAGCAAAATCAGTGAAACTATGGGACAATCCTACTACAAGTTTAATAAAACTAACAACAGTGAGTAACCTTCAACTGTTGGTTGGATTACCAAGTTAATATCCAACAATGGATAAGTCTTCGAAAGAACGTCTCACAGCTGCAACAGTCAAACATAAAGGTTCAGCCATTCAACACCAAGTTCTAGCTATGAACACCAACTCAAACAAATGGGAAGAGACACTTAAACAACATTATAAGCCAATACAACCAATGTACCAACTTCAGAACCTCTGAACCATAACTACACCAGATTACCTCAAGGTTCCAAAACCTGAACACCATCAAAAAGACCATATGAAAGCAGCTAGCGGAGTAAATGCCTTTACGCCTGCAACCAAAGGAATCACCTGATGGCTTGCCACCTTGGATATGTGGTGGAGTTAATATTCTTTAGTTTCCTGCCTGCAGCAGAATCCTGGGAATAATTCCAGATGAACCAAATGAATAACAAGCAGAATTGTATGTCTACACTGAAAGTAAATACTGAATCAGAACTCTGTGCTGGTCCCATATCAGCCTAAATGCCATCAACTGTGGAATAGGATATAGACTGGTGACTAGGTGGGTGAAAAATCCTTGTGAACAAGATTGACATTCGGATATTATAAGCCGAGAAGCTGAAAGGTCGGCATCCTTTTCATCGGGCATGGTGATATAGGGAAGACCCTTGGTCCAGACTCAAGATGCATTTCCTGAAGGTATGACCAACCCAGGCCTCAATGTTCCACTGGCACCGAACCATTCGCAACAGAAGATTCGTAAATTCAGCCCCAATGGAGGGGATATGTGGTGAATTTATTTCCTAATAGGGATTATAAGTATTCCGCAACAAACTTCAGTGGACATTAAACATGACTGTGAGTATTTTATTTCTGCCCGGATAATTATGGACATTAACTGCTTCGCACTGGAGAAGAATACCCACCCGCACTGCCTAAAGATATACTATAATTAATTAGTTTAATTATTAGTATCAACTGCTTTTTATATGTGTTTTTTCTATGCCATGGGTTTATAAGGTAACTATTGTTTGAATTGGTAATGAGGTATAACCAACGATGGTTATGGTAAATAGAGTATTTTGACACCAACTCATAATTTTTAAAAATGAGAGAATTGTAAAAGGTGTCAGAAACAAATGTTTATATGTTGGGGTTCTATATACTTAGATCATTATTTGCCTTAATTATGAGGGTAAATGAAAGTAGACCCAATTTGTGGTTGTTGTGTTGTTTGTAATAACCTTGTTTTTTCTGGGGTCACTGGGTACTATGTTGTGATAATGCAAATCATTCTCATGTGTGTCTGAAAATGCATAGTGTTCATTACATATATATATATATATATGTAACTGCAGATTTTGATTTAATACTTGAACTGTTTGTCCAAAAATTTGTTGATGTGTACATCAATTCTCCCCCGATGGTGTTTCCACCTTGTCGTGGTGGGGGAGCTTGAGTTTCTCAATGACCCTGAGAGCTATGTCGGCGGTAGCGTAGCTACCAGCAGGGCCTTCCAAGCCGGACAGGCCAAAGGGTAGAGAACAGACAAAGAGAAACACCCTGGTCCTCCAGGTTGGGGGTTGAAGCGTGGGGATAACACCCCCACCTTTGTAAAAAGCCTTTCTTTGTTACGAAACAAATACATGAGCCTCGATATCGGACTGACTTATCTGGACAACGACCTTGGAACGTTAAAGGACTTTTGAGATTTGGAACATGGAATGTACGGACACTATATCGAGCTGGAGCGGCCGAAGAACTAACCCGGGAGCTGGTTAAATATCAAATGGATATAACAGCAATTCAAGAAATAAGGTGGGCAGGAGAGGGTACTTTAGAGCAAAATGGAATGATTATAATATATGGAGGAAACACCCAAAATAAACATGAATTAGGAACAGGATTTGTCATCAAAAAAGAGTTATGGGGGAATGTTTTAAACTTTAAAGCTTTTAATGACAGGATTAGTAAATTACGAATAAAAGGTAAATGGAAAAATATAACCATGATTAATGTGCATGCACCTACTGAAGAGAAAGAAGATGATATTAAAGAAGACTTTTATAATGATCTGGAAGATGTCATAGAAGAAACCCCCAAACAGGACATCCTGATTGTGCTGGGAGACTTCAAAGCAAAAATAGGTAGAGAGCAAACTAATAAAAAAGTGGTCGGTATGGAAAGCCTACATACAACTTCAAATGATAATGGATGGAGAGTCATCAACCTGGCAGAAGCCAAAGGACTGCAGATTAGCAGTACCAGACTACAAAGAAAGGATATACACAAACAAACTTGGAAATCATGTGACAAGAGAACCTATAATCAAATAGATCACATTTTAATTAACAACAGAAATGCATCAAACATACAGCAAGTCAGAAGTTATAGAGGAGCTGAGTGCCACAGTGACCACTTCCTCGTTGGAGCAAAATTTAAAATAAAACTTAAGAGAGCTTTCTATACTAAATTACAAAGATTACACCCAACATATAACAGAGAAAAACTACAAGACATTACAGTCAAAGAGAAATTTACAGATGAAATAAAATGTAAACTTGAAACTCTGCAAAACCCTTCGGAGGAAAGCGTTGACCAAACTTGGTTGAACATCAAGAATACAATTCAATCTACCGCAGAAGAATGTCTCGGTGTGTTAACCACGCATAGAAAGAACAGATATGTTCAATCAAAAATGTGAAGAAGCAGTCATTAGGAAGAAGAATGCCAGACATGTATGGTTAAATGACATCAATAACATCCAAAAGGAAGAGCATTATAGAAATGAATGTAAAGAGGCTACAAAAATAGTCAGACAGCAGAAGCGAGAACATATGAGTAATATAATCAAAGATATGGAAACTAATCACCAGAAAAATGAATCCATAAATTATTTTAAAGAACTGAAGTCAATGAAACGAGGGCACCAACAAAACACATATGGTTTAAAAGACAAAAATGGGAATATGATAAATACCAATGAGGAAATGTGCAACACATGGAAAGAATATTTTATTGAATTACTAAATTGTGAAGCTCCAAGTAACATTTTCCCACAGGAAGAGGTTCTAACATGCGAACCACAAATTGAAGAACCTACATTTGAAGAAATCCTATATGTAATCACACGACTTAAAAACAATAAGGCAACTGGGACTGATGGAATTGCTGCTGAATTTATAAAGGCAGGTGGCCATGCATTACATCTAAAGCTATACGAACTAATAATAAAAATCTGGAGGACAGAAGAATTACCCCATGACTGGAAAGAGTCATTATTGATACCTATCTTTAAGAAAGGAGACAAGTTCCAATGTGGAAATTATAGAGGAATATCACTACTGTCCACAAGCTATAAGATACTATCCGCAGTATTACTAAATAGACTAAAACCATATTCAGAAGACATATTAGGTGACTACCAGGCGGGTTTTAGACAAAACAGATCAACAATAGATCAGATATTTATCTTACGACAAATAGCCGAGAAACATTGGGAATATAAAAGAGATCTCCATAACATTTTTGTGGATTTTAAAAAGGCTTATGATAGTGTCCATAGGAATAGTCTATGGAATGCTATGCAGGAATTTGGAATACCAAGGAAGTTAATCAACATGACCAGACTATGCATGGAAGATACTTATAATATAGTAACATATAAAGGCAGGAAATCAGACCCCTTCCAAATAACATCTGGCTTGAAACAGGGTGATGCACTATCGCCGCTACTCTTCAATCTGGCTCTAGAGAAAGTTGTAAGGAAGATAAAGGAGGAATGTGATATTGGAGGAACATCCAAGCTGCTTGGTTATGCAGATGATATAGATATTATAGGGCAAAGTGAACAAAAGACATTGGAAATATTGACTCACTTAAAGGAAAAAGCCCAACAGATGGGGCTGGTTATCAACCAAGATAAGACAGAATATATGGTAATTTCAAGAGACGGAATGGCTAAAAACTCTGGCCACATACAAATAGATAATATGACCATTAAAAGAACGGAAACATACAAATACCTGGGTACAATCTTCAACTGCTCCAACATCATAAGGGAAGAAATACAAACTAGAATCAACTCTGGAAATAAGATATACTATGCACTACAACATCTACTAAAATCAAAGGCGCTATCTCGTAACACCAAAATCACAATATACAAAACACTGATCAGACCAGTTGTGCTGTATGGCTCTGAAACCTGGAGTACAACGAAAGGAGACGAAGCCTTGTTACAAACCTTTGAGAACAAAATTTTAAGACGCATCTTTGGACCCATTAGGGATACACAAAGTGGAGAGTGGAAAAGAAGAAGTAACAAAGACATTTATGATCTGTTTAAGTCCCCGCTAATCACTGGTATCATGAAGGCTAATAGACTACAATGGCTGGGGCATATAGAAAGAATGGAAGATAATAGGGAAACAAAACTCGCTTACAATCAGGAAATAAATTACCGTAGACCCCGAGGTAGACCAAGAAGACGGTGGAGAGATAATACATGTACAGACCTACAAGCACTTGGAATCAACGACTGGCAAGAAAAGGTCCACCAGAGAGACGAATGGAGACGGATTGTATTTGCAGCAAAGAACCTCAATGGCTCGGAAAGCTGAAGAAGAAGAAGAAGTACATCAAGTAAATGTGGTGTTCATCAGTGGTTGTTTATATGTTGTGAACAATCAATATCCCTCTAGCACTATAGTAAATTTAAAGGGTGATGAAGTGGGAAGGGAAACCTACACAGATGCCATTGTTTCAAGGATTGAATTGTTTTCTCCTGGGGTTTGTGGCAAATATCCCTAATCACCCTGCATTCTAACAAGTGACCAGAGAGTCAATAAATCCCCTAGACAACTTAACATAATATTCTCATAAATTAAAATCCACATCCCACACCTCCATTCCTTACGCTGATGGCCTCAGGGCGCTACAGTTCTTTCTGGATCAACGCACAGATCAAGCCATTCCTACACGCACACTTGTGAGACACGCTGAATTGGTCCTCACCAATAATTCCTTTGAGTTCAATGGCCAATACTTTGAACAAATCAGCGGTGTCGCTATGGGCACTAAAATGGGACCCAGCTACGCATGTGTATTTATGGGATATCTGGAACACCAGATTGAACTCAGCTATGATGGTCTTCTCCCTTCTTTTTACGACGCTACATCGATGACGGCATAGGTCTCACTGACATGTCAGAGGCGGAACTGAACCGTTTCATTAATTATGTCAATAACTTCCATCCATCGATCAAATTCACCACAGAAATTTCCACCACCTCTGTCAATTTCCTTGACACCACTATTACATTAAACCCTACAGGCCTCACGACCTCCGTGTACTACAAACCTACTGATGCTCACGGTTTCATCCTGTACAGCTCATACCACCCCAAAAGCTGCAAAGAATCCATCCCATATTCCGAGCTACTCCGCCTTCGTCGTATCTGTCAGGACGATAATGACTTCCTCGAGAGAGCCAACGAAATGCTGGACTTTTTCCGCAGACGGTCCTACCCAGAGGACGTCTTGTCCACAGATTTCTGTCGCATAACCCAGGTCTCGTGGGAAATGTCCCTCGCCAAACATACGCGACCTCCGAACAATGAACCCAAGCTTATCCTCACCTTCCATCCACATGCCTATGCCATCAAGCACATTTTCCTGAGACACTGGTCCATCTTGGAATCCGATCCAACCACTCGTGAGGTATTCTCCAATGGCCCCAGGGTAATTTTCCGCCGTAACCAGAGCCTCAGAGACCACCTTGTGCATAGTCGCCTCCCCACGGTTACTTCATCCGTGGGCACATTCGAATGCCATCGTAAGAACTGTCTGACATGCCCATACGTTGTTCAGACACCAGAGATTGCATTTCCCCGAGGCACCTTCACCTTGAAAGATTCTTTCACTTGTACATCCCGCAATCTGATTTATGTTATCATCTGCAAACGATGTGACATGAAATACATTGGCCAAACGGGCAGACGTCTTGCTGATCGTTTTAGAGAACACCTCAGAGACATCAATCAGGGCGCTGACAAACCTGTCCCCAACCATTTCAATTCCTCCAACCATAATGGAGTCGACGATGCATGTGTCACCGCATTAAAACCCTGCTTCTCCAATAGCTCCGTCAGGCTTAAAATTGAATGCCAGCTAATCAACAATCTGGGATGCATCCATCCAGCAGGTATCAATACTGTTGTGGACGCTACGGTATAACTGTGGCATCTTCCCCAATTGTTTACACTATCTATTACTATGCTGTCTCCCCCCCCCCCCCCCATATCTAGACCTAACTGTCCCCACATCCCTATATTTTCATAGCAGACTGTTCACATATTTTTGGCTACTTAAATCCTTTTTGGCAACCCACTTTTAATTCTGCAGCCAACGAGCGCCTTCGCAGCTGGCCAAGTGACCTTTTCTGCCTCACATGGCACAGTGATAGGTCGTGTGTGTGTTTTTTCGTTGTTTGCTGTATTTCGTTGTTAGCTATCTGTGGTGTCATTGACAAAGATTCTGAGAATCGAAACGTCTGTGTGTCGTATTGCACGCGTTCGTGTGTATTTTATTTTATTTTATTATTCATTTTATATATTTATTGAGTGCTTCTGATTTCGGATTTTCACCTGTATTTCGCGATACGTGGATCTCCTTGTAAGGTATGTGCAACGTTGTTGATGTTTAGTACGTTTTTTCTCGCAGGAGTTTAATATACCTATTTGTTTCCAATTCATATTGAGTTCGGCATCAATCACAGCCGTTTTTCTCACATCGTTAATATTGGTCAAGTCAGTGGAAAATTCTGGACACATGGTTCTCACGTTCCAGGTTGCAAGCCGTAGTTTGAGGTTTCTATTTTTCTTTTTATTAGTACCTAGTGAATTGGTTTTACAGCCTGCTTTTCAGATTTTGTCCTAGCCCCAGGCACCCATTGAAGCCCGCAGGCTGTGACGGATCAGCACCCAATTAGCCGGAGGCTGCCCAGCTTGAGGCGGGCGGTAGCTGATCAGTGACACCTGTAGGAGTCTCCCACCGTCAGAGGCAACGCGTAGCGCCCCATGTCTACGCCAATTGACAGGAACATATAACTCGTAACAGTTGCCTCTCGCTTTGATTCCGAGACCGGTTAAGACCAAGGATGGAGTTATTGCCTTTCCATAGCACAAAGCCTGGGCTAAAATATAGAGATCATGTGTTACCCATGCAGCATGATCCCTCTCTCGGCCTGCCTAGTTCACTCCAGAGGAAAGGTAACACCTCTACATCTGGAACAAGACAAGCTGCAGAAGCTGCCGGATCAGCAAAGCAATGCTCTAACTGTCCGCCTGTCGGAGCTTCGATCCTAGACCAGCCGCCAACCAAGGCTTAGGGCCTGGTCTGCCCTGCCATGACATTTTGTCTTTAGGTTGCATTTCCTCGCACCAGGGTAAGGCTTGTACCCTCCCAATTGCGCTCTTCCGCCCGAAGCCGTTGGCACAATGTGAGGTGTCGGGTTTGGTAAGCGCCGCCCAACGCTCGGCGCTAACAGAAAGCAGGTAGTACCATCTACTGTTATACGGTAGCTCAGTCAAATCTGACTAAGACCTGACACCATTCTTAAATACAATATTGAATATTAGAGAAAACAAAAACTTTCTTAGTAGGTCAGAAGTTCACTTAAAATTGTCACGTAATTTTCACATTTGATTTTGTAGGAACAAAATACATGAAATATCAGGCAATAGACTCGCCAGGGAGTCAGTTTGCCAGATGGCATATCTTCTTCTTTTCGTTCATCCGGAGTGTTTTTTCAGATGTGATTGCGGTGTGTCTGTTATGCGCCCTTGGGCCGAAACCCGTAGGCCAACACATCGACTTTAGCGTGCTTTTTTGACCAGGTAGCATTCCTGGGAGACTCTCACTGTTGTGGTGCCATCTACAACCATGCTGGCCAAGTTAGAACGGTCGAAGACAACGGTCATCCCTCAAGGGAAGGCAGGGACAGTCCATAGCATTTTCCGCCATCCAAGGTTGCTTCCATAGTTGCAGGGCCGACACATAACGCCCTGGATCTGGGCTCACCGAGGGAAATCGTCACGTCCTGCTCATGGCTGCTTTAAATCCTCACTTCAATATATTGGTCATTTCGTTTGCCCCGGGCCATTCCCGCACAAACCAGACAGGTTTGCAGACGGTATCCACTCAGCGAGTTTTCGGACATGTGCTTGTCGTTGCGCCCGTCAGAGCTGTTCCAGGCACGACAGACATTCGGAAAACTACCTAGTCAGAGCTGTTCCGAACAAGAGCGGCATTCGGAAACTAGGTAGTCAGAGCTGTTCCTAGCACGAGAGACATTCGGACGAGACATTTCACTCGGACGAAATTGCGTAGTGTCAATTTTTAGTTTGCCACCCGTAGGACGACACTTCCGGCTTCCGGCGGGCATTTTTTAATGAGGTTAGCCTTCCTCGGGTTTCGAGACTCTTGTTTCGGCTTCCACACAGCAAGCTTTCGCTTCGGGCTGCCACGTAATGGATTCGCAAGACAGGCGTTCCATTTCGTGTCAACGAGACAATTTTCCACCTTTGACTACACTCACTCCATGGGTGTGGTTACAGACTATCGGACGTCTGCGAGACGTGCGACCGAGGTATTTTTCCACCTTTTGTACTCGCTCACGAGGTAGGCTACATGTTCTGCCGCCTCAGCACCTTACCTCCGTGCGTCTGTGGGCGAGTAACGGTCAGGCCCTTTCATCCGGGGATACCTCATATCCCCCAGCTAAGAGCCATCGAACGAATCTGCGCCGAGCATGTAGCGTTCTCAGCACATCATCACAAAATTTGATGTAGGTTTGTGTCGGCCAGGCTCTCACTTCCGACAGTTTATGGCTTAGAGACGTTCAGCCATACACCTCGGATGGGAGCCTTAGAGGTTATGTCCGGACTGAGAATTAGGGATCGTTTGCCTGATTTTGACTACTATCCTCAGTCTTACCTGCAGAGCAGCAGGTTGTGTCTCTCTTAGTCTGGTCCCTATCCCACGAGCCGTCCCATATGTAGTTTTCACCCATCGGCAAGCACATGGGGTCGATGGGACACGCAAGCTCCCCCACCACGGCAAGGTGGAGACACATCGGGGGAGAGATGGCATATTAATCCTGTGGACCTCTAATGAGGTGGGTGCCCATATGCATTTGACAACATTGTGAATGCCTTGTTAGTACTCAATCAATCAATCATGTGCCATGCCGGAAAGCGTGGGCGGTCATGACTCGCCATTTCACTCGATCACCAGAGTCGTGGATCAGCTCAGTTTTCCTGTCTCGACCTTGCCATGTGGCCAAGCCATCCAGGTATTTATTTCTCGGTCTTCCTCTTGGTCTGTTCCCTTCGATCTTGCCAGTTGTCACTAAGTTCTCCAATCTATTTCTTCTCAAGACATGTCCAAAAAATTTTGACTGTCTACGTCTAATTTCTCTAATCAAATTACGATTTTCATTTGTCTCCTGTAGTACTTGGTCATTGGTTTTCTATCTTTCTATGGTATTCTTTGCATTTTCCTCAGAAACCACATTTCTGCAGCCTTCAGATTTTATTCAGCTTGACTGCCCATTGTCCAAATTTCACATCCATACAAAAGAACAGGCTCTAGTAGCACCTCAACACTCTTTTTCTCGTTTCATTTGACATCTTTTTATTGGTCAGTATGTTTTTCATCTTGCTAAAGGCTTCTTTCTCCATGGCGATTCTTGTTCTAATCTCTTCAAGGCATCTCCCATCAGATGTTATGACTGTTCTGAGGTAATTGTACCGATTCGCTTGTTGAAGAATATTCCCATTTACTTGTATATTACATTGTGGTATTTCGTTCTTCCTAGTGACGACCATAATCTGTGTCTTTTTACAATTTACTTTCAATCCCAGTTGTTCACAGTTTCCCCCCTCTGCTACACAACACTGCATTCATTTTCTGTACAGGCCTGTTCCGGGTCCGTTTTACTTGCAGTGGCCAGCTGATCCCATTGTTTGGTTCGACCTAGTGACCGCGAATGCCTTGCTATCTTCTTCTGCCGTCTGCTGTGTTTTTAGTCGCCGTGTTTACATTTTGATGAGAAATAAATCGCTGACTTTTGATGCCGCTAATAACGTTCGCACATAATTACC
Source organism: Cepaea nemoralis (assembly GCA_014155875.1). Lineage (NCBI taxonomy): Eukaryota > Metazoa > Mollusca > Gastropoda > Stylommatophora > Helicidae > Cepaea > Cepaea nemoralis. The sequence goes on from JACEFZ010007552.1 coordinate 39,694, forward strand.
ATTAGTACGGTCTCGGCGCTCATATTCCTACTTCGTAACTAGTCACTGCGAATTTTGGTTGAATAGTTAGTTACGTATTCTTTACCTCCTTATAGAACGTCGCAGTCAACCCCGATATCTGTCCGTTGTAGTTTGCCAACGCTTCCTAAACCTAAGTACCATTACCCGCGACCGACTACAGACTAATAGATTTCTAATTAAACTTAACCAACTTACGTAAGAGTCCTGTCCAGTGGGTTTCCTTTGTCTCTGTCTAATCACTCGCTTGCCGTGGATCCCACTTGACCTTTCCGTCGTATCTGACTTTTAAGTCTGCTGTGTGGTTCCGACTACCTCATCTTTCTCTGGCTAATGTACGTCGTGTTCGACTTTTAGCCATCCATTACGACCCAATAGCTGTTCCTTTAGCTATTTTGACGTTGGTCCTTCGTAGCAATCAATATATTATTTTGGGCGGCACTTTCTTCCAACACTCAAGTCCGTGTTTCGCGAACAAGTTTTAACTGCCATAGATTTTTTCTGTATACTGGGAGAGCAGGGGATGCAACCAATATTTTTTTATTATTGTATTTTTACTTGTGGTGGAAGTTCCAAAAAGAGTTGTTTCCCTTAGGCATCCAATAATTTTCATGAGTGATGCCATAGGCGGAGGCATGGCTTCGTTCTCAGGGGAGGAATGACGCTATATTGATGGTGGGACCCATCAACTTTTGGTAGGTGGGTATGAGACTGTATGGAAAAATGGTTTTCACATACCGCCTTTTTGAAACAGAAAGTTCACCGACCAGTATAGTTCAAAATTAGTCAGTGGCCGGGCGCTGACTTGGACACGGCCTGCTAACCGCCGGTTTACCTTTCGTTGTTAGTGAAATAAGAAATTCAGGAAACATGAAGCCGAACTTAGCATAGGAACTGTCAAATGAGCAAGAAATACAACGGATGGGACTAGATATATGGGAACGGACACGCCCAATGAACCAAACCAGGCGAAGGCAGAAAAGGTAAGGTCTTCGACCTCAAGCTATAACCTAGTGGTGTCAAGGGATCTAGAATAAAGCGGATTAAGTAGAATTAATTATGTGGTACAGCTAAAAATCTCATTGGGTAGCCCTTCGCGGCAAGGAGGAGCGATGTCACGTGATGCCAGAAAGAACCGCCAAATTAAGCGGTATATATATACGCGGGACAGAGAAGCAGTTAAGAAGATAAGCAGGTTTTTAGACAGCCGAGTGCAGATACTCAAAGGGCTGTTGAGACCAAGAAGGCTGTGGAATTTCTGATCGGGCAGATACGCCTGAGGACCAGAGCGAAACACGGACTTGAGTGTTGGAAGAAAGTGCCGCCCAAAATAATATATTGATTGCTACGAAGGACCAACGTCTAAATAGCTAAAGGAACAGCTCTTGGGTCGTAATGGATGGCTAAAAGTCGAACACGACGTACATTAGCCAGAGAAAGACGAGGTAGTCGGAACCACACAGCAGACTTAAAAGTCAGATAGGACGGAAAGGTCAAGTGGGATCCACGGCAAGCGAGTGATTGGACAGAGACAAAGGAAACCCACTGGACAGGACTCTTACGTAAGTTGGTTAAGTTTAATTAGAAATCTATTAGTCTGTAGTCGGGCGCGGGTAATGGTACTTAGGTTTAGGAAGCGTTGGCAAACTACAACGGACAGATAACGGGGTTGACTGCGACGTTCTATAAGGAGGTAAAGAATACGTAACTAACTATTCAACCAAAATTCGCAGTGACTAGTTACGAAGTAGGAATATGAGCGCCGAGACCGTACTAATGGTAATTATGTGCGAACGTTATTAGCGGCATCAAAAGTCCCCGATTTATTTCTCATCAAAATGTAAACACGGCGACTAAAAACACAGCAGACGGCAGAAGAAGATAGCAAGGCATTCGCGGTCACTAGGTCGAACCAAACAATGGGATCAGCTGGCCACTGCAAGTAAAACGGACCCGGAACAGGCATGTACAGAAAATGAATGCAGTGTTGTGTAGCAGAGGGGGAAAACCGGGGTCAGGCTCTGTTATGATTAGCGCGAAAGACAGTGTCGCCCTGCGAATTTGAAGGCACGAGTTCGGATCTACACCAAAATCGGGAATAAAAGGTTTAGATGGCTTTAATACTATTATGCGAGATGGGGAACAGCCAGAGAAGGTTAGAGACGACTGGAAGCTCGGATTCGCACTAAGTGAGCTGGAGAGGACATAAATGCCTTTGGACATAGACGTTACAGACGGATTGTGGGAATATCTTGGGTAGAGAAAAGGAAACGTGCGTCCATACTTCAAGAGCTGAATATTGAAGAAGAGTGGCTTATAAAGACGACAAACTATACTGCAAGGATGGATGAAGATGCGCGTTTATCAATTATCATGACTTGGGTGTTGTTAGGCGTGATATTAATCTATGTTGTCAACATGGGTTTGTGTTAATAGTTGTGTGGGTTTATGTGGTCGATGTTCACGGCCCATAATGATGGTTAATCATGAGCGAACTTATGTACTACAAAAGATTATAACGATTGTAGGAGTTTTAGTGTGAAAGGGCGTTTCATATGTGTGATTTTTGGGCAGTATATAAGTCCCACCTTGTTGTCTTATGATTATTGTTGGGGTACCAAGCTGCAATGATATTGTTGATGATGTAGATTTATGTTGTTATTAATAATGGCTATGATATACACAGTGGTGATGAGGCGTAGGGGTTCATGGCTTAGGTTACATATAGACGACGCATGAGGGGAGCTGAAGTCATTATTGATCAATAGCTATTTTATGATGTGTTGATTGTTTTGTGATTAAGGGCAGGGGGATTATTTGTTATAATGTTTTTTCAGGCGCTAGCATGGTTATGCACCTTGATTATTTTTTTTCTACAGTGGGAAGTAGCGCTGTAAGGAGTTGATGTTGTTGATATTGTTTTCATTTTTGATGTTCCTATGTGCAACCATTGATTAATGATTTTGTTGTCTGGGGAAATCCCCTGCGTGCAAGGGATTGGACTGTTTTATTGATGATATTACCTGATTACTGTGTTGTTAGGATGCACGTCAGAAGACGAACAAGTTTTAACTGCCATAGATTTTTTCTGTATACTGGGAGAGCAGGGGATGCAACCAATATTTTTTTATTATTGTATTTTTACTTGTGGTCGAAGTTCCAAAAAGAGTTGTTTCCCTTAGTAATCCAATAATTTTCATGAGGGATGCCATAGGCGGAGGCATGGCTTCGTTCTCAGGGGAGGAATGACGCTATATTGATGGTGGGACCCATCAACTTTTGGTAGGTGAGTATGAGACAGTATGGAAAAATGGTTTCCACATACCGCCTTTTTGAAACAGAAAATTCACCGACCTGTATAAGTTCAAAATTAGTCAGTGGCCGGGCGCTGACTTGGACACGACCTGCTAACCGCCGGTTTACCTTTCGTTGTTAGTGAAATAAGAAATTCAGGAAACATGAAGCCGAACTTAGCATAGGAACTGTCAAATGAGCAAGAAATACAACGGATGGGGCTAGATAAATGGGAACGGACACGCCCAATGAACCAAACCAGGCGAAGGCAGAAAAGGTAAGGTCTTCGACCTCAAGCTATAACCTAGTGGTGTCAAGGGATCTAGAATAAAGCGGATTAAGTAGAATTAATTTATACACAGTGGTGATGAGGCGTAGGGGTTCATGGCTTAGGTTACATATAGACGACGCATGAGGGGAGCTGAAGTCATTATTGATCAATAGCTATGTTTATGATGTGTTGATTGTTTTGTGATTAAGGGCAGGGGGAATTTATGTTGTTGAGAATGCATATATATAAGTAAGTATAATATTAATACATGCTGTTGAAGACGATGATGGCGCTAATGACAAGGAGACATGGCGCCAGTACATGTCACTGGTGTGTTGTGTTATCAGTCTCGGGGGCAGAAATGTTGTTGTTGGGGGTTACCTGGTATAGCTGTTAAAATTTGGTGTCCAGTTATCAGCTGTTGTGTTATGTGTTCGGTGCGGGGAAACCCGGCCGGTGTGGGCAAGCCGATCAGGAGTTGTTGTCTAGGGTTGTCCCACTGCCGAATTGTATGTGTCTGTCCGCTGTGGAAAGACTGTCAGTGTCGGCGTGGGTATTGTATTAATGTCACATGATTATTAAACATGGTAAAGTGTTTGGGGATTTATGGGTTGATGTTGGCATCAGGGAACACTGGTTGATGGTGTACGACCGCCCAGGCAGTGATGGAATATCACTGACCCGATGTCAATACACGCAGCTGAAGACAAGGGTGAGCGGTAGGTTGATGACACCCGATGATGCTGTTCACATGGTCAAGGGTGTCTTTTTGTTTAATTTTCAGGTTGTCGCTTGATCGATTGCCTGGGTAAACTATTGGGCGGTCATTTGACGGTGGAAGTTGGGTGTGTGCATCCTTAGTAGATTTATATACTTTCTTGTCAGATTTGCGTACTTTATTATTATATTCCCCTGATTGATATGTGACTAGTTATTGGTTTAATTGCGTGCTATTCTTTAGTTTGATGGTATTATCTTGATGCTAGTTACCTGACAGCATTCTTCCATAATTGTTTGAATTGTTACCGCACGACACTTTGTATACTTTGTAATGTCTTTTGAGAAGCAAATAAACTTGATTCAGTGTTAGCTTATTCTTCTGAGTGCCTGTACTATTGTCGGTTAGGATAGTGTTGTATTCGTGACCTGCATACCTGTATACTTGTGAGGTTGGTAGATAAAACCAAGGGTAATCACAAATCAGTGGTTATCTCTACAACCGGAAGACGGACAATCTTTATCTTTCAATTCTTTATTCTCTCCTCCACTTCACTCTCTCTCATCTCTCATCTTCGTGCTATCACACATCCCTTGCAGGCCCTCATAAGGTCATTTCCGGGGCGATGTGTTCTCAGTCTATTACGTTTGAGAGTATCGTCGTCTCAATCAATCAAGTGCCGTCTCCGCAATGAAGGTTGGCTGGAATGGATCTCCAGCACTGTCTGTCTCTTGCCTTGACTGTACATTCTGTCAGGCTGATGTTCGCCCATCTCTTGATGTTATCCTCCCACTTGTATTGTTGTCTACCTCTTGCTCGCTTGCCCTCAACCTTGCCTTCCAGTATGGTTTTTATAAGAGTATCATGTCTTTTAACGTGGCCAACATATTTCACTTGTCTCCTCTTTATTTCTTTCATCAACTATCTCTTCATTCCAAGTTTTTCTAGGACTACTGCATTTGATTGTTTTTGTTACTATGAAATACGACCTATTGGTCTGTATATCCACATCTCCAGTGCTTCTATGCGACTTTCTAGTTGCTTGTTCAATGTCCAGGCTTCAGAGCCATATAGTAGCGTTGAATATACGTAGCATTTCACAATTCTCATTTTAATGCGTTATTAATCTCTCTAGATGTTAATACTGATTTCATGCCGTTGAAAGCTTTTTTGGCCATTCCTATTCTCTTTTTGATTTCCATTTCACTTCTGCCATCATCTGTTATTATATGTCCAAGATAAGAGAGAAACTTGTTACTTGCTCTAGTATCTGCCCGTTTACTGTGATGTTTATTGATGACCTTTCCTTTTCAATGCTAATTATCATAGTTTTTGACAACAGCCAGCGGGGAGAGAATGAAGCGGAGAAGAAGGGGTAGGGGAGAGGGGGGGAAGAAGAGGGCTGGAGCCAGAAGGGGTAGAAGTAAAACGGATCGTTTGGGACTCAAAAATGTACGGGTTGGGTATTGGAATTGCAGCAGTGCGAAGCAACGAGGACCAATACTGGAGAAACTGGTCTACGATTTGGATGTCCTGATGTTACAAGACATTAGACGTAGACAGTCACAATTTTTTGGACATGTTATGAGAAGAAATGATCTGGAGAACTTGGTGACAACTGGTAAGATGGAGGGGAACAGACCAAGGGGAAGACCTAGAAGCAAGTACCTGGATGGTTTGGCCTTGTGGCATGGTCGAGACAGAAACACGGAGCTGATCCACGACTCTGGTGATCGAGTGAGATGGCAGAACATGACCGCCCACGCTTACCGGCATTGTAACAAGCTACGTGGAGGGTCTCAAATAGCCTTTCACAATGTTTCAATACTATTCTATAGCCCTGGCTGGGATAGGTCTTTGCTTGCCAACCCTCCTCCGTTCCCTGGACTCACTGTCACTCTATCTTTCGACCTCGGGACCTATTTCCTGCAGTGTTCTTCTGGCTGATCCATATATATAACACAGTGATCGTTGGAATAAACTAAAACGTGATTTATTAAATTAATAAAGAACAGCACAGGAAAACATCAAGGCAGTTAATACAGATAGTTCTAAACAGACACAACACGGATAAAGTTCAGGCACAGAGCCTCATGGCTTTCCCTCATAGACCGAAGAGTACTACAAAGTCCCGTCAGTCGACATCTGCCTCACCGATTTGGTCCGCAGGTATTTTCCTCCGTCCCGATAGGTGGTACAAACAATAGGCGCCTGTAGAACCAGTCCCACTAGTTCCAGTGGTCTTCTCTACACAATGAGTCTGGTGTTCGTTGTAGCCCAATGGCACAGGAATACATCACTTGTCACAATGGGACCAGTTCTTGAAGGGGAAAATGTGTATGGGTGTTTCAATGTCACTGACCAGGCTGGGTAAGATTTCACATAATGGGAATGGTTCGTGAATGTGGAATGGGTATGGGTTTTTCAACGTCACTGACACGGATGAGTAGGACCGAGAATGAGCTGTAGGTCCATTCAGGAACATAGGTTCAATCACTCCACTATTGACGATGGGATTTGTATAGAGCGGGTACCGAAAGATGCCACTAGATCAGGACTAATCGGACATTGATTCCTTGATTGGAGTCATTATCCTGTGGCCGTCCTGAAAGTCCATGGTTCACCTGAGAGTGTCTTAAGGTGATACTCTCGTGGCCTTGCAGATCTCTTATGCTCCCTTCAATTCAAGGAGGACCCTGGAGATGACATACAATAGTGAGCGACTAGGCTGACTCAAGTACCAAAATTCTGAGGACCAATAGGGCCTCAGTTACTACATTTGACATATATGTTCCTTACCCAATAATTAGATAAGAGGCCCGAATGAATGTGCCTGACCTGTCAGGTAGCCCCTGGATTGGCTACATCCGGGCTTGAGTAGACCTCCAGCTTGTAGACGTCCGGTTGTCCACCCTAGGAACTTTTTGCCTACAAGACTCTCTCTCCACACTCATACCAAGCCTTTATTATTATTGGGCACATTCATTTCCAGGCTTATCTCTCACTTGCAAACCCTGCCTTTCTCACGACAAAGCTCTTGTGGTGTTTTGTGGGTAATTATGTGTATGTAAAGAAGTGTCGTTCCCCATTCCCAGCAAGAATAGAAAGAAAAAAATACTACTCCTTCCGGCCGCTGCTCTTGTCTGAGCTGTCGCCGCAATGTACCGGCAGTGCCTCAAATAACCCATAGATTCAGATGAGTTCAGGTTCTCTCAGTGAGATAGAGAAGTCCATTATCTTCCCGACATCATCCTATCGACTAAAAGACGAAAGAGATAGCACTGTGGATAGCCTCTTCCGGCTCAAGAAGATAGATCATAGATTGGTGGACCCTATCCCCAAGGAGCCCTTCCCTCCTTCCGGCATACCGTAGCTATCCAATGATTATATTCTACAGAAAGATGACAGTATGCCCAGTTCAGGCCGTAGAAAGAAAGATAGCAACAGCTCATCTGCCGCCAAGAACAAATGAAATCCTCTGGGGAGATATATGGTTCATATTCACTCCCCCGGCTATGCCAAGAACAAGACGCCTAGTTAGATTGGCCAACGGTCAACCAACTCTTCATATGTTATGATTGGCTTTTCGCCAATTCATCTTCCCCGTCGAGACAAAATACATTTATAGGTCCAGGTCTGGCTGGACTACCCACAACCCAATTATTACCTTTCCAACTGCATCAGTAGTAGGTTGCACCTCTGTCTTAATCTTTAAATCAACTTGACATGCTGCAACTACCAAACGGTATGTGCTGGAACGGCCATGAATTGCACCAGAACTTGCACTGGTGCTCATTTGGTGTAGGGGACCTTCGGGTTTTCCCCGAAGAAAGATATATTTCTAATAATTCTATTAAGAAGAACGTGTTGTTAAAGTATCTTCCATGGGGATTGAGCGAACAAGAGAACTGAGGGTTCCCGAAAGCTGTTTTCCCTCTATTTCCCCAAATTTATAGAAGGCATGAGGACATGAGCCACTGGCGTTTCGCCACATAGGCCCCCTCTTAAGAAAGTCGAACACTACGAACTTTCGACTACCAGAGGTTCTGTTCGAATGACCCCACCCTCACATTCAACCATAGGATGCCGTGAAAGAAAATCAGCTCCCACATTCTCCCTTCCGGGGATGTATTCGACCGTGAACTGATACGGTTGTAGGGGCAATGACCATCTCATTAACCTCGCGTTCAGTTTCTTAGAAGTTGCCAAAAACATCAGAGGTTGATGGTCGGATTGCACTTTGAACGGTACTCCATACAGATAAGGTTGAAATTTCTGTACTGCCCACACGAGAGCTAGACATTCCCGTTCGACGGTGGAGTAATTCCGTTCCGCAGGTAACAGTTTTCTACTGGCATACGCCACCGGACATAGCACCGAAGGATCATCTCGCCCTTCCTGCAACAGAGTTGCCCCAATCCCTATGTTACTCGCGTCGGTTCTTAGAACAAACGTTTTCTCCAAATTTGGGAGATGCAGGACTGGCCTATCCACCAAAGCCTGTTTCAGCTTTCCATAAGCTTCTTCACAGCTCGGGGTCCAGACTATAGGATCTGGTGATCCTTTCTTTAGGGTTTCTGTTAACGGCGCCGCAATTTCGTTGAACCGCGGAATAAATTTCTGGTAAAACCCACACAGAGACAAGAAAGACCTAACATCCTTTTTGGACTTAGGACGGGGTGCGAGTCTGACCTTCTCAATATTCTTTTCTTCGGGTACCAGTCCCCCTGGGGTAATAGTATGTCCCAGAAATTCCAAGGATTGATAGCCAATCATGCATTTGGCTGGACGGGCGGTTAACCCTTCCTCTTTTAACCTTGTGAAAATCTGTCCCAATGACTTCAGGTGATCTTTCAGATTGTCAGACGCAATCAGAATATCATCCATAAACGAGACGACAGAGGGATCCTTTAAAGGCTCTAATAACATTCTCATCATGCGGGTGAACACACTGGGCGCATTGCTCAGCCCAAATGGCATCACCTTGAATTCGTAATGCCCGCTCGGAGTACTGAAGGCGAGCAAGGGCCGAACCTCGGGCTTCACGGGGATCTGATAATATCCCCTGCTTAGATCAATTTTAGAAAAGTACTTTGCCTTATTTAGTCTCGCAAACAGTTGATTTGTGTTCGGCAACGGTTCAACTTGGAATGTCGTACATCTGTTCAAATGCCTGTAATCAATACATAGGCGGTGCTCCCCACTGGGCTTCCTCAACAAGACAACCCCGGCATTATAAGGAGAAGTCGAAGGAGTGATGATGTCATCGTCCAGAAGCTTCTGGATTTCGGCTTCCAGGGCCTTCTCTTTCGAAAAGGGCACTGGATATATTTTTTGGCGAACGGGGTCTTGGGTAGTCAGAGTCATATCAAACTCGACCAACCCAGTCCGCCCTGGCCGATCGGTAAGAATCTGCTGATGGGACTCCAACAAACGGATGACCCGGTCTGTTTCTTCATCCGACAGATCAGGATTTATATGTACATCCCTATAGGTTTCCCCAGGGTGTAAAGGATACTCCCTATCCGCGTCTTCGCCCGATTCAGTTTCAATCGCGACCGCCATAGTCATGAGTGGGAGAGAAGTACCATCAGATCGTTCTTCATACTTTTTGAGGAGGTTAATGTGGAAGATTTTGGATTTCCCCCTGATCCGGATGGCATAGTTGGTTCGGGACACAACCCTTTCCACCGGGAAAGGCCCCTGCCAACCAATCTCGAGTTTATTGGAACCAACTGGAAGTAACAACAGAACCCGATCCCCCACTTTAAGAGACCTATCTTTTGTCCATCTATTGTAGTAGGCCGCGTGTCTCTTTCTGGCTGCCCTCAGATTCTGAGCTGCCAAAGCCCAACCCGTCTGGAGCTTCTTCTTTAACTCTTCGACGTATTTATATGAGGATACAACTTCTTCGGAAGTTTCTTCCTCTGTCCAACATCTCAATAGGGCTTCTAAGGGACCCTTGATGGGCCTCCCGAATAGTAGAGTGGCTGGTGGCAACCCGGTCGACCCATGGGGAACCTCCCGATAGGCGAACAAGGCGGCTGAGATATACTCATCCCATCTGTCTGGTTTCTCTTGAGCCAGCTTCCGAAGCATGGTCATCAAGGTACCATTAAACCTCTCTACTTGCCCATTAGACTGAGGGTGGTACGGGCTTGTGTGAATGTGGTTGGTCTGGAAGATACGAAAGACTTCTTCCATCAGCTTACCACAGAACTGAGACCCATTGTCCGTTAGGATCTGGTTGGGAAATCCCAACCGAGTAAAGGTCTCCATCAGTGCATCAGCCACTCGCTTAGAGTCGATTGTGGCCAAAGGTATCGCCTCACCCCACATGGAACAGCAATCCACCATCGTGAGAATGTACTTATTCCTCTTCCTAGTCCGAGGAAGAGGACCAACAAGATCGATGGCAACTCTCTCGAAAGGAGAGTTCATAATGGGCATGTCACCCAAGACTACCGGAGCCGTCCAGTGTTTTGGTGCCACACGCTGGACACTCTGGGCACGACTTGACGTACCTACGCACGTCTCCAGTCATCCCTGGCCAGTAGTAATGGCAGGAAATGCGCTGGAGAGTTGCCCCGACACCCATATGTCCACTGAAAGAAATGGTGTGTCCCATATGAAGAAGCTGTTCCCGATAGGCCTTAGGAACTACCAGCTGTCCATGCTGGCGTTCCTCCACTCCGGCTCTCCGGTACAGTAACCGATTCTTCATATAATACTGACCCCGTCTTGGTGGGTCAGAACGTTTTGGCAACTGGTTGAAGCAAGGTTGCAATGTAGCATCCTGGCTTTGAGCAGCTCGTAACTCCCCAGGCAAGGGATTCACGATCAAAACCGGCGTCTGCTCATCCTCCGATTGAGATCTGGTTTGCATCGCCCCTACGTACATGGGTTCTGTTGGGATCCCTAGAAAGACGTAGCGACAACCCAAGATCATTGGGAAGATAGGATCGAGCAGAACGGCTGCCTGTATAGTGCCGGTAACATATTTTGATTTGATGTCCACTTTCGCAATTGGAAGAGACATCGCTACCGCACTCTTTGTCGCCGTTTGAATCTCAATAGATTCCCCGGTTAGCTGCTCTGGGCTCACTAAGTGTGATGAAATTACGGCCTCAAACTGCAGACCTGTGTCATAGAGACACTCGAACTGGTTGTCCGTTCACAAGTATCGTCTCTACTACTGGTGGTTTCTCTGAATCTTTGTTCTCAAGACCCCTCCCTTCTACCTCCTTGTTAGACCCTTCCCCGGTTTCTACAAGACAGGCAGCATAGTGAGAGTCTTTCTGTTTGCGCCTGCAATCGGCCGTATTGTGTGTGGGAGATTTGCAGTAGGCGCACCACTTTTCACTCCACTTTATTTTAGGAGATCCAGGTGGACTCCTACCAGAGGGTTTCTTAATTGGAACTTTATCGAAAGGATCCTCCTTTTTGGTGTGGGTTGTTTTAGGGTTCTTCTTCTTTCCAGACCAAGTGTCTGGTGATTGGGGATTGGGTTGTGACAGTTCCCCATTATCCCCATGAGCTAGCACATACCTTTCCGCTAATGTATTTACCAAGTATAACCTCTCTGCCCCATTTTCTAGCAAGAAGGTTTGCAATGGCTTCGGCATCATCCTCTTCATTTGGTCCACGACCACTAATTCTTCTAAACTTTCATATTCGTTAGCAAATCCAGCTAATGACATCCACTTCAAAAGGTAAGACTTCAGTCTAACACTGTAGGCTGCGAACATCTCCCCTGGTTCTCTCTTCGACTTTCTGAACTGCTGTCGATAAGTATGAGCTGTCATCTGGAACCTTTTCAATAATGCTTTCTCCAGGGCTTCATAGTCATTCTCCATACCAGGTGGCAACCTTGAGTATACCTCGTACGCTGTCCCTCTCAGGCCCTGTGAGAGTTTCAAGTTCCATTTCCCACGTTCCAGTCCCATAGCCAAAGCCATCGACTGGAATCTTTGAAGATACTGGTCGATCTTATCTTTGTGTTCATCGAACGGGAGCAAAGGGAACTTCATTGCCTGGTATGGACCGCCACCAGAAGTTGTTGAGTCCGGTAGAACGGTGCCTCCCACTGCACCCTCGCTTTCCTTGGCAGTTTGAGCTTTAAGCTCCAACTCCCTCATGCGGAACTCATGGTCTCTGGCGGCCTGCTCTGCTTCCATTTTCTTAGCTTCGCGCTCAGCTTCGATTTTCTTAGCTTCGCGCTCAGCTTCGATTTTCTTAGCTTCGCGCTCTGCCTGTCTGAAGTCTCTTTCAACTTCCTGAACATATTTTTGTAACTCTGCCCCATCGTAGCCCATCTCTCGCCCTGTAGCCTGTACTTCTGCAACATTAAATTTAGCTGATGCCATCTTAAACTCAGCGGGTAAGTGTATACAATTCTATATCAAAATTTATCTCTCAAGTAAACAATTGGATATTTTATACGACCACAACACGTCGCATGTCGGTCAGTCTGTGTCAGGCAGAATACAGACAATAGCCAGGCACGGTAGGCAGAACCTATTGATAGTAGACATGGATATCTGTCCCCTATCACTATATCAGCCAGAACTCCACCAGGATTTCAAATATCCCGGGACGAGCCCCCAGAAATTGTAACAAGCTATGGGGAGGGTCCCAAATAGTCCCGTCACAATATTTCAAACTTATTCTTTTGCCCTGGCTGGGGATAGGTCTTTGCTGCCAACCCTCATCCGTTCCCCGGACTTACTGTCACTCTCTCTTTCGACCTCAGGGTCTATTTCCTGCAGTGTATTTCTGGCTGACACAAACGTAACATGACGATCGTCTCAGTCACTATAATTAGAATTTAATACCGTAATAAAGACAACACAGAAGAACACCAAGACAGATAAACCTATAAAAGTCTAGAAAAACAAAAACTGATGAGATAACTCTAGTCCAGATATGAAGCAAGAAACTCTGAATATCAGTAGACCACAGATCTCTAAATTGTCCTGTTATTTCACAACTGCCTCACCGGGCAAAGTTTCCAGTCTCTCTATCCAGCGTCGGTTGTTCGAACAACAGCTTCCAAGTTTCCGAGGCCAACACGATATAGTCACTCATCTGGTCTGGGAAAGTGCCATGGGATCACTTGGCACAATTTAGGTTGGGAACTAAAGTCCTGAGACCAGATTGTGTATAGGGAATGAGTCAGAGTCTTTCGCTGTCCCGGACAAGGATGGGAATTGGCGTAGGTCCAAACAGAATCATCAGCAAACACTCGACCTTAAGTCGATGAGAAGACTTGAGTTGTGGTTGTGTCACTCATTTAATTTTTGTAATGCTTCTCCCTTAAAATTAGAAACATTATACCTGGTATGTCCACTGACTTGCCCTGGCTTCATCAGGTGCTTATAACTTTGGGCATAGAAGCCCTGTCGAGTCTTTCAACACACTTTACGGTCAAAAGAAGGACCCTGTAGATGACAAAATTTAGTGAGGGACCAAGCTGACTCATACACCACAATCCTGAGGTCCAATTGGGCCTCAGTTAATACATTAGTTATGCATTTTGGCTTACCAAGACAGTTAGATAAGTGGCTTGCTTGAATGGGTCTGACATGTCAGGTAGCCCCTGGATTGGCTACGTCCTGGCTTGAGTAGACCTCCAACTTGTAGACGTCCTGTCGGCTACCCTATGCACCCTTTTGCATACAAGACTCACTCTCCACACTCATACCCTGCCTTTATTATTATTGGGCACATTCGTTTCCCGGCTTCTCTCTCCCTTGCAAACCATGCCTTTCTCACGACAAAGCTCTTGTAGTGTGGTGTGAGTAATCAAAGAAGAGTTGTTCCCCATTCCTAGCAAGAATAGGAAAGAAGATACTACCCCGTCTGGCCGCTGCTCTCTTCTGAGCAGTCGCCGCAATGTACCGGCAGTGCCTCAAATAACCCATAGATTCAGATGAGTTCAGGTTCTCTCAGTGAGATAGAGAAGTCCATTATCTTCCCGACATCATCCTATCGACTAAAAGACGAAAGAGATAGCACTGTGGATAGCCTCTTCCGGCTCAAGAAGATAGATCATAGATTGGTGGACCCCATCCCCAAGGAGCCCTTCCCTCCTTCCGGCATACCGTAGCTATCTAATGATTATATTCTACAGAAAGATGACAGTATGCCCAGTTCAGGCCGTAGAAGGAAAGATAGCACTCGTCTATCGGCTGCCAAGAACAAGCGATATCATTTGGGAAATATTTATTGTTCAGAATTGTTCCCTTGCTAAGCCAAGATCAAGACGCTTAGCCAGATTGGCTAACGGTCACCCCCTCCCAATATGGCAAGACTGCCGTTTCGCCAATTCATCTCAGTAGTTAAGACAATAGAGATTTATAAGTGCAGGACTAATTACAACCTAAATTACCTTTCATACACCAGCAGTATTCTGCATTTAAAATGTCCCAATCTTCAACTTGACATCTTGACATTATGCAGTGGGTAACGATAAGTTTAGAAACGGACATGAATTACCCAAGAAGTCGCACCAGTGCGCATTTGGCGCAGGGCGCTCCATCGGGTCTACCCGAAAGGAAAGACATATATCTAATCGCTCCATGAAAAGATCGTGTTGTGAAAGTAACCCAAAGAACTATCTTCCATGGTGATTGAGCGAACAAGAGAACTGAGAGCTCCCGAAAGCTGTTTCCCCCTGTTTACCCAAAATAAAAGAAGGCATGAGGACATGAGCCATTGGCGTTTCGCCACAATTGTGAACCAATGGTTGGAGTTGAAGACACACTTCGAAATAACAAGACAAAGTGAAAAGTGCTACACAGCTGAAATACTATATGGAATGTACTTCTTCTTCTTCAGCGTTCCGAGCCATTGAGGTTCTTTGCTGCAGATACAATCCGTCTCCATTCGTCTCTCTGGTTGCCCTTCTCTTGCCAGTCGTTGATTCCAAATGCTTGTAGGTCTATATATATATATATATATATATATATATATATATATATATATATATATATATATATATATATATATATATATATATATATATATATATATATATATATATATATTATCTCTCCGCCGTCTTCTTGGTCTACCTCGGGGTCTACGGTCATTTATTTCCTGAGTGTTTTGTTTCCCTATTATCTTCCATTCTTTCTAAACGCCCCAGCCATTGTAGTCTATTAGCCTTCATGATACCAGTGATTAGCGAGGACTTAAACAGATCATAAATGTCTTTGTTACTTCTTCTTTTCCACTCTCTACTTTGTGTATTCCTAATGGGTCCAAAGATGCGTCTTAAAACTTTGTTCTCAAAGGTTTGTAACAAGGCTTCGTCTCCTTTCGTTGTACTCCAGGTTTCAGAGCCATACAGCATAACTGGTCTGATCAGTGTTTTGTATTTTATTTATTTTGGTGTTACGAGATAGCGCATTTGATTTTAGTAGATGTTGTAGTGCATAGTATACCTTATTTCCAGAATTGATTCTAGTTTGTATTTCTTCCCTTATGATGTTGGAGCAGTTGAAGATTGTACCCAGGTATTTGTATGTTTCCGTTCTTTTAATGGTCATATTATCTATTTGTATGTGGCCAGAGTTTTTACCCATTCCTTCTCTTGAAATTACCATATATTATGTCTTATCTTGATTGATAACCAGCCCCATCTGTTGGGCTTTTTCCTTTAAGTGAGTCAATATTTCCAATGTCTTTTGTTCATTTTCCCCTATGATATTCATATCATGGGACGCAGAGGTGTTTCCAAGGCACCAGGGCCAGGTTATATACTGGCCAAGACCTATTGACGCGTCCTCGTCGAGCGTCCTGGGTAACAGGTCCCTTCGGGGTCCTGGCTAAAGTCAGTAGGATAGCCGATTCCTCCGAAGTCGGAGGTGTCTGCCTGTACGGCGAGGAACCACCAGTCTACACACCAATAAGCCAGACATGGGACAACGGATGCTCACGCAAACCTCAGGTCCTGTATGACATCACACTGATGTTGGACAACAGGATGTCTTCATCCGACATACAGGACTTCGCGTTGGAGCTCAAGCCAACGAAACACAAGCAAGCAAGCAAGCATCTATATCATCTGCAGCTTGAATGTTCCTCCAATTTCACATTCCTCCTTTACCTTCCTTACAACTTTCTCTAGAGCCAGATTGAAGAGTAGCGGCGATAGTGCATCACCCTGTTTCAAGCCAGATGTTATTTGGAAAGGGTCTGATTTCCTGCCTTTATATGTTACTATATTATAAGTATCTTCCATGCATAGTCTGGTCATATTGATTAACTCCCTTGGTATTCCAAATTCCTGCATAGCATTCCATAGTCTATTCCTATGGACACTGTCATAAGCCTTTTTAAAATCCACAAAAATATTATGGAGATCTCTTTTATATTCTCAATTTTTCTCGACTATTTGTCGTAAGATAAATATCTGATCTATTGTTGATCTGTTTTGTCTAAAACCCGCCTGGTAGTCAACTAATATGTCTTCTGAATATAGTTTTAGTCTATTTAATAATACTGCGGATAGTATCTTATAGCTTGTGGACAGTAGTGATATTCCCTCTATAATTTTCACATTGGAACTTGTCTCCTTTCTTAAAGATAGGTATCAATAATGACTCTTTCCAGTCATGGGGTAATTCTTCTGTCCTCCAGTTATTTATTATTAGTTCGTATAGCTTTAGATGTAATGCATGGCCACCTGCCTTTATAAATTCAGCAGCAATTCCATCAGCCCCAGTTGCCTTATTGTTTTTAAGTCGTGTGATTACATACAGGATTTCTTCAAAGCTGGTTCTTCAATTTGTGGTTCACATGTTAGAACCTCTTCCTGTGGGAAAGTGTTACTTGGAGCTTCACAATTTAGTAATTCAATAAAATATTCTTTCCATGTGTTGCACATTTCCTCATTGGTATTTATCATATTTCCATTTTTGTCTTTTAAACCATATGTGTTGTGTTGGTGCCCTCTTTTCATTGACTTCAATTCTTTAAAAAACTTTCTGGATTCGTTTTTCTGGTGATTAGTTTCCATATCCTTGATTATATTACTCAAATATATTCTCTCTTCTGCTGTCGAACTATTTTTGTAGCCTCTTTACATTCATTTCTATATTGCTCTTCCTTTTGAGTGTTGTTGATGTCATTTAACCATAAATGTCTGGCATTCTTTTTTTAATGACTGCTTCTTCACATTTTTGATTGAACCATCTGTTTTTTCTATGCGTGGTTAACACACCGAGACATTCTTATGCGGTAGTTTGAATTGTATTTTTGATGTTCAACCAAGTTTGGTTAACGCTTTCCTCCAACGGGTTTTGTAGAATTTCAAGTTTACATTTTATTTCATCTGCAAATTTTTCTTTGACTGTACTTTCTTGTAGTTTTTCTCTGTTCTATGTTGGGTGTAACCTTTGTAGTTTAGCATAGAATGCTCTCTTAAGTTCATTTTAAATTTTGTTCCAACGAGGAAGTGGTCGCTGTGGCACTCAGCTCCTCTATAACTTCTAACTTTTTGTATGTTTGATGCATTTTTGTTGTTAATTAAAATGTGATCTATTTGATTATAGGTTCTCTTGTCACATGATTTCCAAGTTTGCGTATGTATATCCTTTCTTTGCAGTCTGGTACTGCTGATATGCAGTCCTTTGGCATCTGCTAGGTTGATGACTCTCTATCCATTGTCATTTGAAGTTGTATGTAGGCTTTCCAGCGTTTTTATGAGTTTGCTCTTACCTATTTTTGCATTGAAGTCTCCCAGCACAATCAGGATGTCCTGTTTGGGGGTTTCTTCTATGACATCTTCCAGATCATTATAAAAGTCTTCTTTAATATCATCTTCTTTCTCTTCAGTAGGTGCATGTACATTAATCATCGTTATATTTTCCCATTTACCTTATATTCGTAACTTAATAATTCTGTCATTAACAGCTTTAAAGTTTAGAACGTTCCCCCATAACTCTTTTTTGATGACAAAACCTGTTCCTAATTCATGTTTATTTTGGGCTTTTCCTCCATATATTACAATCATTCCATTTTATTCTAAAGTACCCTCTCCTGGCCACCTTATTTCTTGAATTGCTGTTATATCCATTTGATATTCAACCAGCTCCCGAGTTAGTTCTTCAGCCGCTCCAGCTCGATATACTGTCCGTACATTCGATGTTCCAAATCTCAAGAGTCCTTTAACGGTCCGAGGTCGTTGTCCAAATAAGTCAGTCCGAATTCGAGGCTTATGTATCTGTTTCGTAACAAAGTAGTTTTTACAAAGGTGGGGATGTTAACCCTACGCTTCAACCCCCAACCTGGAGGACCAGGGTGTTTCTCTTTGTCTGTTCTCTATCAATCATTTGACCTGTCCGGCTTCGGAGGCCCTGCTGGTAGCTACGCTACCGCCGGCATAGCTCTCAGGGTCATTGAGAAACTCAAGCTCCCTCATCACGACAAGGTGGAAACACCATCGGGGGAGATATGGAATGTACAGTGATGAAAAAAATTTAGCATTCCTTCTCTTTTCACAACCCATTCTAAGTGAAGTGCAAAAAGTTAATAAACTGTTTGAATCTTAAAAATGTTGATAAAGTTAAATTACTTGACGATCTCAATTTGCTATTTCACTCAATTGGTAAAAGACTTATATTGCCAACTTCGAAAGCTGAATTGTTCACTTGCACTATAGAGAGCTATTTGGCTCCTAAGCCATACCTGGGATACCAAATCGAATCAAAAATTGATGGTTCAAAAGCAAAAGGACTGTTAACAGAAAATGAAGAGGACTTAAGAAAGCGCTGTCCAGATTTTCTTGTCTCATTATTCAAGCAATTTAAGCAGACTTCCTGAAAATTTAGATGTATTGAAAAATATTTCACTCTTTTCTGTTAACAACATTCTTCAGCCAGTAAAGGACATACCTAAACATTGTCATGTTATGAAATTTTCGCCCTTCGCCAGGGATACCGGCAGTCACATCAATACATATGTATTTTCTTACTTTCTCAATCTGGATATTTTTCCTAGATACTTTCCAACGAAATCTAGATATTTATGGATGTTGTTTGGGCCGTTTCTAGATATTTTTGGTTTAAAAAAAGTGGCAACCCTGACCCTGACTGGCATCTGTAGATCCAGTCTGCCCAGTCTCCAATGCAAGTGTGATATGACCTAAACGTGTCACTATAACCTAAAACTTCGGACCAGGCCACACAAATGCTGGAATAGACTTTCACTTAAAAAATGCCGATTATGTGCAGTTACATATATAATAATAAAAACATCTAATTTTAATCAGATTAAACATACTTAATTAAAATCATTTTCTCGTCTCATCATGTCATCTTGTTCCTTGCGGTGTCGATGTGAAGTATAAAACAGCGGGAGAGTGCCCGTTTATGGGCTTCGTGTAAAATCACTTTATCAAGATAATAAGGATCCCGCCACCCCTCCCCACCCCAATGCCAAAATAATGATATCTCTTAATATCCTTAGCTCTGGTGACAGTTATTAAACCAGGCCCAGCTACAGCCACTATCACCCCTGCCTGTAATTGTCAGAACAATACCTCGTCACGTCCCTCTCCTAACAAAGGAGATAAGTATTGTTGACCGAATCCGTTGTCTGTTGACACTTGTCACGAACGGTAAACACTTGTTGTCTCTGGTCCTTTTGTCTTCTTGTTTCGCTAACTAAACTTCTTTTAAGAGAAGCATATTTGTTTCTTTTCGTCGTATTGCGTCTACTGTCACTAGATATCTGCCGCATTAAGAATATATCTGGGTTTACCGGGAATAGTAAACAAACTTGTGCAAGTGTAAAATGTATACTAGTGCGGCGACCTGGCGTTCCATAAAAATGAAATTCATGAATGTCTGTCACTGCCTGTCTCCATTCCGAAATTCGTTAGCCAGTAATGCCATTATTATTATTATTCTGACAATTAAATGCAAGTTAATTATCACCACATTGCGGTAAACTGTGTCTGTTAGCGCAATTAAAATGAATTTATGTAGCATACTTTTCTAGTTGATAACTAAATACAGATTAAATACTTTTAAAGTACTGTCTGGTCTGTCTGTGCGCGGTTAATTTCATTTTTTTACGCTGATTGAAGTTCGATTGTTTAAAATGTGGGTGTCGACTTACATGACTGTGGACAGTTTGTTACACATTTTCGATCGTTACACACGTTTTTGTACCGTTTTACAGAGTTTGCAAATTTGCACGTAAAGCATGCAGAATCTGGAATAAGCGGTAAGCATATGCACCTTTCTCCGTAATCCCGTATATTCTCGTGAGTAATGCAGCTGAGCGAGAATCGGCAGCGGTTCGCGCCGCGAAGGTAACTTACAGGAGTATGTGAGTCGGTCGCTCAGAAAGCAGTGGCAAACTACTGAGCGTAATCTTGCCTAGTACATCAACAGCAGCTGAAAAATGCTGGTGTTGACTGCAATGTCCTGTAAGGGATATCCAGTATATATATATAGCACTCGCTTGCCAGTCCAATAGTCAAGGGTTAGAATCTGCATCGGGGCCAAATGTTAAAATTGACATGAGTTCCAGGTCAACCTAGCCTAAAATGGCTACCAGAAAAGCAATGTTGAGAAGTAAAGGCGGCCAGCATGTTACTGACCACATCATTGACCACCTGCTCACTGGTCTGTGTAGGTATATTGATCATGTTTTTCAAATTGGGTATTTAGTATTTACTAATGAGATCACCACAGATAGATAGACCTTGAAAAACCAAATCCAATGGTACCTCAATGATGCCTGTATGTCAGTTCTAAACGGAGAAATATCACATTTGAGAGTCCAGATCTTGAACAAAGAATTATTCAGGACTCTGCTCATTGGGCAGCTTTCCTTTATGTCCCAGTTGCAGTGACAACTGAAATGATAAAATTTTGGTTTCATACTTTACTTTTGGTTTTAAGCGAACATCTTAGCAACCATACATCATTGTCATCGGGGCAGCGAGCCCTTACTGCTCATGTCATCTATTTTTACATATGATGCGTCACGAGCTAATTAGCAATTAAAATGGCTGATAATTAATTACTAATTCATTAATTACCCTGTGTATTATTAATGTTAGCTTACAAGTCTTGCAAGATGTATATTTTATTATGTGGATTGATGCTATGGACCCACAGCATTTCCTTTTTGGATAGAATTGTTGATGATGTCTTGGCAATGACCTAATTAGCAATAAAAAAATGGCAGCCAATTATTATTCATTAATGACTAATTATAGATGACATGAGCAGTTATGTCTCGCTACCCCGATTGCAGTGATGTATGGTTGCAAAGATGTTTGTTTAAAATCAAAAAAGTTACAGTAGCAAGAAGTTCAATGAGCGGATTCCTGAGTGTTTCTTTGTTCAAGATCACAACACTCAATATCTCCACATAGAATTGACACACAGGCGTCATTGAGGTACCGTTGGATTTGGTTTTGCAAGACCTGTGTAGCTGTGGTACTCATTAGTAAATACCCAAAAAAAAATAGTAAAAGTACAGATAAAGTATTAATAACCTTTAAGCTTGTAGTCTCTTTAACTTCAGTAGTTCAAATTGCACGTTTTGAGTGTAAAAAGTGTACATGCTAGTCTGGTCGATATGCGCAGTGCCACCATTTTGGATGTCCATTCACAAAGATGAAACATCTTTGAAGAAATATTTTTTTCTATCACCAATCATTGACAATCATGGATGAAACTTTCCACATATATGTAAAAATGGATGCAGAATTCGAAAATCCATTCAAAATATCTAAAGATTTATGAGAACAGCATAGAAATTAAAATTACTTACCGTATGGCAACATATTTTAATTATTTCAAAGACCAAGGTAATTTCAACCAATCCCTATGCACATAATATTAGACTGACCTATTCTGCAGAAACTAAGATGGCATTTGTTATTGTCACATGATATTTGAATGAATGGATCCTGTCAGAAACATGCATGATGTTTTCATAGCCATGTTTGAAGACACAATGGATCCTTCTGCGCAGGAGCAGAATATTATTTCCGGTTTCGGATTGCATTAGAAAATTGAATCGCTACAAATATGGATCTAGCATCATATGCCTTGTGTGCCTTGAGGTGTTTGAAAGAATCCTTGACTTTCTTTTTAAATAAAGTAGTTAATGTGCTCTCATCAAAGATACCTGTTTGTAGCAGATACATGTGATATGGATAAAGGTGAACTTTTGGATATCTTAGCTCCACAGTCAACAACAAAAGAAGTCAGATGTAGACTTACCACAGCAGTGCACAGGTTACAGTATGAACTGACTGAGTGCCATGGGATGATTAATAGTTCGAGGCGACTTCCCGTATCTGCCATGGGCTTATTTATTACTGAAATATTGTCATTGTGTTTTAATACAACATGTCTGCTATCATTTCAACAACTTGTAAGTCATAACTGTGACACACCCCTACTTTCCATTTTCCATCTTTTATTTGTGTTTGGTCCAAACCTACTTTTTATTTGCTACAGCATCTGTTACAAGCTTATAGCACGATACCAGCAAACAAGTTAATGTAACATTTTTGAGAACATGCATCTTTCCAGTGGCAACTTATGGCAACATATGGACCACTTAGCACTCACTGAAGAATAAAATAAGGGCATGTAAACTTAAAGCTTAGCATATTGTGGATCCTGCAGAAGAAAAATATGTTTTTCAAGATCTGAACATCGAAGCGAATTGACTCACAAACAAGAAACTATTTGGGAACTGACATACCTTGGCCACATTAACTGGTTCAGTTAAAGTTAATTGCATATCCTTTACAGGACATCACAGTCAACACCAGCATTTTGTTATGTTGTGATCTCTTGGTATGTTTACTTTCAGTAGTTTGCCATTGCTTTCTGAATGACCGGCACCCATACCATTTCATATAAAACCAATTTAAGGCAGTCTGCTGCCAAATCGCTCACAGCTGTGTTTCAAATGCGGGTACGTAGGATTCTGAACTGCGTCCGTAATTCCTTTGCCTCGGAGCTGACAACTAATTCAGTGGTAAAGGATAGTATAACGCCAAATATGGCTTCCTATTTGGACAGAGGATAATATATTGCCATACCAGGGTCATCGTGTTATTTGTTTCATTTTGTGGTATCTGCCACAATTTCAGTGCTCAATGAACAGAAATATACATTATAATACTTGTTAATTTGGTTGTGTACCATGTTTGGTAAAAACCTACTGTTTTGTTTGGCACTGAATCAATTAAATGTCACATTGCTGTGGAAAGAACAATGATGGAAGGCAAGCTTCCTGGAAGAAGGGGCAGCGGTCGATCATTGTGAGGATGGACATGTGACATTGCAGACAGGCCTGCACATCTTCTTCATCTGCATTTATCCGTAATGTTATTTTGGATATAATTGCGTTGTGCCTGTTAACAGCAGAGCTGCGATATTTGCACCTTTCGGCCGACATACCGATTTCTTCAGGCATTTGTTGACCGGGTTAATCTTCCTGGGTGTTTCGTAGGACAGTCGACTCTCACTGTTATGCTGTTATCTCCATCCCAGCTTGTCCATTTAAAACAGCTGAAGACGTCCCAGTCAGTCACCAAGGGAAGGCAGGGGCAGACCTTGGGCATTCCCCGCCATCCATGGAGGCTTCCATAATTGCAGAGCTGACACACATCGCTCTGGTATTGGGCTCACCCCAGGAATCGCCAAATCATCCACATCACTGCTAAACCTCACTATTTCTCACCATAATTTCCACCAACATTGATGCACTTATCCCATCGTTTTATCAGTCTTCCCAAATCGGCTGCATAGAAGTGCGTCAAGGAGTTCTTGTTTTCTAAGCCACATTTTCACTTCACGTTCAACTTCGGCATCATTCGCAAAATGTCTCCCGCCAAGGTGGATTTTCAGTGGACCAAAAAGGTGGAAATTGCTAGGAGCTAAGTCGGGGCTTTAAGGTGGCTGTTTCAGAACTTCCCACCTTAGTTGGTTAATTTTCTCCTGAGTTAATCAAGCCATATTTGGTCTGGCATTGAAGAAGCAACACTCCTTTAGTCAGCAGTCCTGGACGTTTTCTTCGAATTGCATCATGAAGCATCAATAGAACTCCACAGTACAATTCAGAATTCACATTGTCACCTTTCTTCTTGAAATTGATTAAAAGCACTCCTTGACAATCCCAGAACACTGTCAGCATAACCTTCCCTGCTGATGGCGTAACCTTGAATTTTTGGACACAAGGTGAAGAAAGATGTTTCCATTACATTGAAGCACGCTTTGATTCTGGCTGGTAGTGATGCACCCATGATTCGTCCCCAGTAATAATCCTATTCAGCATGTCTTCTCCTTCATTTTCATATCGACAGAGATGATGCAAGGACAGTTCAAATCGGTTCATTTTGTGATCCTTCTTCAATTGTCTGGGTACCCACCTTGAGCACACTTTCTTAAATTTCAATCTATCATGCATTATGCTGTATGATGAACGGTGTGAGCACCCTATTGCAGATGCTACAGAGTCTATCGTTACTCCCCTGTCACCTCTAATCATCTCCTCCACCCGCTGCACGGATGCTTCTGTTGCAATCTCAACAGGATGACCAGATTGGATTTCATCAACAATTTTAGAGCGTCCTTGAGAAAATTTTTCTACCCAGCTATGCACCGCTTTACGGGACAAACATTTGTCAGCATAAACAGAAAGTATTTCCTTATGAATGTCTTTTGCAGGCAGTCTTTTTGTCCACAAAAAACGCACAACATCATGTTGCTCTTTGGTTGTACACTCCGTACGTACAGTCGCCATTTTGTTTATGCGCTGCGCATGCACATCAGACACTTAGCGCCCCTGACAAATGATAATATAAAGTTTGATGTTGCTGTCACCTAATGACACCTGTAGAAAACACCAACTACATTTACCTACCATCCCACAGAACTGTGTGACTTACTTATTGCCTCGCCCTCGTACAATGTTCATAACCAGTAGACATAGTGTACAGAAACAGAGATACATTGTGTGCAACCATTGGATACAGTCCATAAATAAATGCACATAGTATTGTTTGGCACTCATAAAGGAGAAGAAGGAAGTAGAGATTAGAGGATGCACTAGACAACATAAAATTTGAAAGCTATAGTTACTGACCAGGATTTGAACCTGTCACCTCCAAATGACGACAGCGCCTCACTGCAGGAACAAGTGTACTTCGACGCATGACCAACTAGACATACCTAAACCATTGAGATAGCACCATACGTCTCATAATTTTATATTAAACCAGCATAGGTCAAATAACAAACACGCAAACACATCGGACCGTAATTGTAAACCTTTGGATACAGTACATATAACGAATGGATACTGTGTACACAGCCAGTCTGTTGTGCAAATGGCTATGGCTAACAGAAGCAACTTTCTGTTATCTGAACAGACAAAATAAGCAACTGAACACAAATTTCAAAGGAAAACAATTTTTTTCTGAAATGCTGGAGCAATTTAATGCTGAGGGAGTGAGCATTTTGTTAAAGATCGTTACAGATGACACAACCTGGGTGCGTCATTCTGAACCTGAGACAAAAATTCAGTCAATGGAGCGGCATCATCCACAATCATCAAACAGAAAGAAATTCAAAATAACTCCATCAGCATTAAAGTTTTTGATCGCTATGTTGTGGGACAATGGTGGTATAATTCTTGTGAAAGTGATGGCCAGGAGGTGAGACCATCAATAATGAAGTGTACATCAAAACACTAACAAAATTCAGTAAGTGGTTTTGCAGAGTTCAGCCCAACAAGAATTAGGCAGAATTGTTGCTCCGACACAACAATGCACGCCCTCATACAAGTCAGAAAACATGGGGAGCAATTGCCAAGTTGGGCTGGACTTTACTTCATCATCCACCTAACTGCAGTTCTCTATTTGGTTCTCTTAAAACTTAATTCCTTGTGACATCATCATCATGTGCCATGCTGATAAGTGTGGGAGGTCGTGTTTCACCATCTCACACGATCACCAGAGTCGAGAATCAGCTCAGTGTTCTTGTCTTGACCATACAACATGGCCAAGCCATCCAGGTATTTACTTCTCTGCCTTCCACTTGTTCTCTTCCTCTCCATCTTGCCAGTTGTCACCAAGTTCTCAAATTTGTTTCTTTCATAACATGGCCAAAAAACTGACTGTCTATGTCTAATTTCTCTAATCAGTTTACAGTCTTCATTTGTTTCTTGTACTATTTGGTCATTGGTTTTTCCGTCTGTCCATGGTATTCTTTGCATTTTCCTCAGAAACCACATTTCCACAGCCATCTGATGTTTTTAAGCTTGTCTGCTCATTGTCCACGCTTCACATCCACACAAAAGTACAGGTTCTATGTAGCGCCTCAACACTCTTTTTCTCGTTTCAAATGACATCTTTTTATCCGTCAGTATGTTTTCCATCTTGCAAAAGGCTACCTTCGCCATGACAATTCTTGTTCTAATCTCTTCAAGGCACCTCCCTTGAGACAAGGTTTGATGATGATGAGGGTGTGATTCATATAGTGACAAAATGGCTACAGTCAAGGCATACATGCACTTATTTTATGCTGACATGCTGTACAAGTTTATGGGGATTATGTAGAAACATACTATGCTTAGAGGGAATTTTTGTGCATATTGTTTGTTATGTAATTCATTTTAAACACAGTTGCAGGAGCAAAAATACATATGGTGAATTTCTTTCTTACTACCCCTTGTATATATGATTTTTGTCACTTGAACAGTTCAGTTATTACGTACTCATTGTTCAGCACTTGATCTTGAATTTTTATTTCCAGTCTAATGGCTGACCAGCAGAGGGTGCTGCTATGAAAACATCAAATATTTCTGCAACAATGTCTCGAGGCAGTGTGCTGAATCGCCGCTTAAAGAACTTAGTGATGTTCTGTGTTCTTTTAATATTAGTTTTCAGTTTAGCACTTGTGTATCGTATTTCTACTTCCAAAGCGTCCATGTATCCTCATCACCGTTCATTGCCAGCTATGGGTGAGAAGATATCACAGGCAAGGCATCAAAAGCTTCATTATAGTGAAACAACTCTAGAACATTTTAAGAAAGATCTTATCTTTGCGGGTTTGCTTCCACGGAAATCAAAGCACGTCAGAGGCAAAAGTTCCATAACGAGTGCTCACAAAAAAGATCTAGTAGATTTCTTTGAAAGTTTACATCCAACAAATTGGGAACATGTTGCTGATTCAGACGATGTTGCTTTTGACTTGAAGTATCTCCTGATTGATAGTGATTTAGAAAGCAGGATGAGTTGTCAGAAGATTGACAGTTTCATTATGGCTGGCAATGTACATCAGTCAGAGTCCAAGACGGTGGTACGGGTGCATGAGCTGATGGGCCAGATAGAAGGAGTACTTCATAAACGTGAATTATTCATCAAAAGTTTAATTAGAGGCAACGGAACAGCATGTGAAGTGGAGTTACATAATGCAAAAATATGTGCTACAATGGAAGACTACAGGTATTGTCACTTTTGTTTTTCTTATTATATAATTGGTGTTCATTTGAAATCCGTTCGTGCCGCACCGCGCGTAATTGCGTACATTGAACATGATCATGTCATAGTCATGTGATAAGTACTGACCAATGAATACAAGAGCACATGCTTATCATCCCATAATGCATAGGTTCTGTTTCTGACCGTTGAGAAAATGGTCGGGTTGATGCCAAATCCGTCCAAAGAAGCTCAAAGAGCGGTGATAACAAACAATATGCAGTTTCTTTCATTTGAAGTGGACATTCATCGAAGAATGCAGGCAGCATACAGTAACAAATGTGTGTCGAAGACAACAGTGACAGACTGGGCATGAATGTTTTGGAAAGGACGTCAGACGACAGATCTTCGACGGCCAGGTTAAGTGCATATTGTTGCAACAGAAAAACCATGGCCAAAATTGATGCAGCAGTACAAATGAATCGTTGTTGAAGCATATGTTCGCTAGCGAAAGAATTTGATGTGTCAATTGGGACAATTCAAAAAGTCGTTCGTAAGAAACTGCAATATCGGAAGGTGTGTTCACAGTGGGTACCACGGATGTTGACCGACCACCAAAAGAGGAACGCATGGGATGGTGTTTGAACCACTTGGTGCATTACAGAGTGGAGGGTGGTGCATTTCTCTTCCGCATAGTGGCAGGCGATGAATAATGGTGTCACCACTTTGAGCCGAGCAGCAAAAGAGAGCATGCAATGGAAGCATGCTGGATCACCAAAAGCTAAAAAATTCAAGTTACAGGTTTCCGCTGCTAAGGTTATGTTGAGCGCATTTTTTGACCATGAAGGGCTATTGTTGGCCGACTTTAAAGAACCTGGTGTCAACATCAACTCTACCCACTACTTGCAAACACTAGACAAGCTGCAAATAGCCATCAAGAATAAACGACCCGGCATGCTTTCTCGCGGTGTGATTTTGTTGCACGATAATGCTCGTCCGCATGTCGCAAAGATTGTGCAGGAAGCATTAGCAAGGAAGAAGTTGGAAATTCTGCAACATCCAGCCTATAGTCCTGATTTGTTACCATGTGATTTTCATTTGTTCAGACCTCTAAAAAATGCTCTCAAGGGGCAACAATTTCACACAGATGCAGGCGTAATGAACGCAGTAAACCAAAGTATTTTAGGATCCTCGCCAGTGCTATGGAGTTCGTGCACTGAGCTGAGATTCACCGGACTCAGGCTTGAGTTAGGAGTAGAATGGAGCACTTACGGGTTACACCCATGTGCTGTGATGTTGATCCGTTGACTAAACTAACTAACTAGTTATTGTTTTCATTTTTAGTTGTATCATTTTGATCTAATTTTATTTAATTTAGATCATGTGCTTTGTTCCTGAAGAAGATCACTTCATTGAGATTAGTTCATATTGTCCCTGAAGATTACTAAGATCGAAATGTTCGATTCATTGTATTGTGGTGTAGCTAATTTTTACATTATCTTAATTTACGTTTATTATTATTGTCCACATTGTAATTTCTGTTAGCCGGTTTGGTTTGAGTTTACTGTACTGTGAGGTATGTACATTGTGTCTGTGTTAGTTATAACTCTTGTTTTCATGGTAGTCATGCATACCTAATTATTTTCATCTCATATTGTCATATCCTGCTGCAGCCGTTATTTTTCCTGATCGGTTATGTCTCATAAACCGCATATAGTCTCTGAAACTGATATACTTTGGCCATAATAAATGTCACATTGGTTTAAAAAGAACATTAATGGCAGGCACAGCCTCTGGAAAAGAGACAAAGTGTCTACTAACATGACAGTGGATAAAGGACATTAAAGACACCCGAGGCATGAACACTAATGTGGCAAGAGAACTGGCAAAGGATCATGAGTCTTTCCCACTGTTGTGATGAGCGCACCATTTGGTGAAGGATCTTCTGCATGATGATGATTTCAGCTGCATAGTTCAAATTTTAAATGGAAATAGAAGGGAAAATTCATAACCAAGTGCATAATTTTACATACTTAAGGGCATTTATAACATCAGATGGAAGATGCACAACAGAGATTAAGAGCAGAATAAGACAAGCAAAAGCTGCATTTCAGAAAATGAAGAGTATCTTATGCAGTAAGTCACTATCATTGAGTATAAGAAAGAGAGTGCTAAAGTGCAATATAGAACCTGTTTTGCTGTATGGCAGTGAATCTTGGAATGACAATGAACAAATTAGGAAAAACTTGGAAGCAATATAGAGTGGTTTCTAAGACGGATGTTGCAAATTCCTTGGACTGCCAAAGTAACTAACAATGACTGCCTGAAAGAGGCTAATGAAACTAGAACATTATATACACAATAAGAAAGGCAAACCGCTTTCTTTGGTCATGTGATGAGAAGAGAGGCATTAGAGAACATCGTGACAACTTGAAAGATCGACAGGAAGAGAGGCAGAGGCAGACCAAGAGAAATGATGCTGGATGGATTGAGATTATGGCATGGAGGAATATCAACAGAGTTGGTCCAGAAAACCAAGGGCAGAGATCTGTGAAGAGTCATGAACACCTATGCCAGCTGGCATGGCATTTGATGATGATGAGTTCACATACTTGCTATCTTACCCAGGCTGCTGAGAGAAGTGTTCCTGTTGACCATCCTGAGACATCCAGGTATCATCCACATGAAGGGCTACTGCCTTCGAGGCAATCGTGTATCTACCACTTTGCGTGAGAAGGGCATGATCGTTGTCACAGAAACAGGAATCCCTCTGACTGACTCCATCCTCAAAATTTCCTCTTGGTCCCAGAGAATGTCTGTAAGTATATACCTTACGTTGGCACCTTGCCATCTTGACAGACAATGTTTGTTACATTGTGCTTCAAAAAGGCATAATAACTACAACTCATGGCGGTAGCGAATGTGACTGATCAGACCAATTCACACTGTAAATGTTCATGCACAATCGATGCATGTGAACACATGGTCATTTTTATCATCACGCACCATTTTAGTCTCTCACGCTCAATGTATGACCTATCTGCAATTATTTTTTCCTTTGTCTTTATTCCATTTCTGATCTTTGCCCTTCATGCAACATGTTCAGCAGCGACTTGCTCCCAATGTGCAGTATCAATGCCTGTATCAATCATGTCTTGCTTACACAATCTTTGTATCATAATATACCTTACAGGTTTATTAATTTGTGTTTGTTGCTATGAGGAGACAATAAACAGACAAGCTGAGAAACAACGGAAACTGTCATACTCTAGCCAAATTAAATGTCAGGAACAGTAGTAGAAGCATGTTCTTTCGAGAAGAAGCATGAGTTGTCCATCACAAAGATAGACACAGGGCGGTGCAAAGGACTTGTTACATGATTATCAACATAAGAGATGGAATTGGAAAAGTAGTCTTCCGTGAGAAAATCTTAGACAAGAGAGGCGAAGGACGACAGGTAAAGATATTTATGGAATGGTGAAACAACTGGGAAACAAATAATGAAATAAGCAACATCAGCATCATAAGAATGTCAAGTAGCAGAGAGGGTTGGCAGGTCATGAGTTGAGTTGAGCTAAGAACCGACATCACTGCACTCATTCATTCATTCAGTAGCATGTCCTTTGCAGAACCTCGCTCCCATAACAACCTTCTGGAAAACCTCTTGATCATAAGCAAGATGTCCCACGTCCGATACACCCATCTGAAGATCATCCACCACATCCTGTACTCATCTTCTCTTTGGCCTTCCTCTTCCTCTCTTCCCAGGCATATACCCCTCCATTATTGTTCTCTCCAAATTTTTGTGACGTTTCAAGTGACCAAAATATTTCAATTTTCTTTGTGTTATTGTTTTTAATAGCCAACCTTCTTCAGTATTCAGCTACTGAAGTATTGATGTATTTGTTCTTTTCTTTACCCAAGATATTCTTAGAACTCGTCTATACCATTTATATTCAAAGGCATTTATGCGCTGCTCAGCTTGTTTAGTAAGTGTCCAAGTCTCACAATGGGAAAGATGCATGCTCTTAAAAATCTAATTTTGTAGTTCTATCTGTCCCATTCCATAATTTATTCAGTTGTTTTAGTCTTTGAAGAGCAATTGATAGTAGATGTTTAATTTCTTTCATTGTGTCACCGTTGTTGGTAATCAATGACCCAAGATATTCAAAATTTTCCACCACCTCCAATTTTTCCAATTTTTCACAGCACTCAGGACATTTAAATATGTGCTCCGTCCCCTCATTCAACAACCAGCAAAGTGTCATACTACTAATCGTTCCCACTGCTATCTGATTGAAAGTTCTCCTTGTCTTCCCTCTCAGTTTTGAGACTCTTCCATAACCACTGCCGATACCCCGCAATATAATTCTTTCGACATACAGGTTCTCAGTTTGTTCCCACAGGTGCTCAACCTTGTCCATAGGTAGTCTACTACCAAGAGGTTCATTCCCTGCCATCCTATTAGCCTGTTCATTCCCCCACACTCCCGCATGGCCTGTGTCTCAATGTGCCTGTCCGCTAAACGCAACTGGAGCAAACACAAAAAGCATCATCGAAAAATCGGAACTTGATAACAGAACGATTCAGAATAGCATACTCAAGTGAAGCGAACGATTTTCCAGACGTTTATTTCCGCCACTGGTAATAGGATTAAAACTCTGGCAGAAAAGCAGGCTGATCCCTAACCACAGGATCGGCACCTACTCAAATACATCTACCCCTGAGCTCCCAAACCAGCTCGTCGCCCTTGAAGCCTTCCTATCCATTCTTCAGCTCAATTTCTTAGATACTAAGATTCAGTCTAGGTGGATTTTCCATTCCCGGTCCTTTTCACTGTTGTGTCGTCCTCAATAAATTCCTTACCAGACTCCCTGCTGTCTCATCCCGAAATCACGGCATCCAGGTGTCACCTTCACCTCGAAGCCTTCAGAAACACATCTTGTTTGTATCCCGAAGTCCCAGCGTCTCCTGTTGCTGTCCCATTACGTTCTCCACATTCTCCTTGGATTCCTTTGTTGACGTCCACTTTAGTGTCTGAATGGGAAATTCCGTATATGATTTTCCACCGCCTATTCTGATGACGTCATTCTGTCTAAACGCCATGTGGCAGTATGCCCCCTCCCTTTTAAAATGATGTAATCATTTTTTTTTTTTTCATCAAGAGAATTAATCTGACACATAGCAGTGTAGACACAATGACTTTTATCCCGACCGCTATGTCGTAAATCTTAATCTCATCAAACGGGTAGGTAGGGGAC
This sequence comes from Cepaea nemoralis, assembly GCA_014155875.1. NCBI lineage: Eukaryota > Metazoa > Mollusca > Gastropoda > Stylommatophora > Helicidae > Cepaea > Cepaea nemoralis. Next base: position 72,726 of record JACEFZ010007552.1, read on the forward strand.
TAGTATTATGACGTCATAATTTTAAGTGTAATCGAGGTAAATGCTCCTTAAAGAAGTCATCATAAATTCTCTGTGAAGGTGTGGCAATAATGACCGAGTGACAATATCCTTCAACGGCGTATTTCATTATGCTATATGTAGTGGTGTCTATACTTGGAAATGGCGATCGCAATAAAATTGACAACCCATAATTAAGTAATAATAACTAACGATCAATGATCAAAATATAACTATACTAAAACATAGTATTTAATCTAACTACGTTAACTAATCAACTATTATCACAATTCATTAAATTAACTCTATATACACATACTAATATTATACAATGTTCAACTCATATCACAATACGTGTTCACCGGTTTTCCTTTAAAGTAGTCACCCCCAGTCACAAAACATCCAAGTGAAAACTCGACACAGGAGGAAAGCCACACAAGTCAAAGTTCTCAAAGTTCTCCATGCCTCAACGGTTCCTCCTCACGTAAATTTCTTATCATCCTGTCAAAATCACATATTGACAGAAGTATCCAACTACTTAAACTAGCTATTTGCATTAATAATATGTAATTGTTGATCTGTGTGTGTATTGCCAGTAAATTCGGTGCCCCCTATG
>JACEFZ010007553.1:0-31908 GCA_014155875.1 Cepaea nemoralis
GCAAATGGTACGATCAGTCGCGCGTCAGCGCTATTTTAGATTGGAAAAATCAATATTGTTCTCGGCTCATTTTTGTGTATCGCTCCGCCGTGAATCATACTTGACAAATAGTAGTAAATAAATAAGTAATTGTAGAAATAAATGATACAAAACTATAATAATAATACTTACAAATCAGAAGAAAACATGTTCATAAGCACAAAACAATTCAATAAGAATAAATAAACATAACTTGGTCACGATGGGCACAGCTCGCACTTTGTTCTGTCTGCACGCGCCATTATCACTAACATAAACTAAACCCTGTGATTATCTAGCCGTAATTCTATTTTAGAGCCGTGGGTGAGTGTTTTAGCTTGAACAATTGTCCAAGCTACACTTCTGACACCACTTTATCCTAGCCTGTCATCAACCGATGTCACAGGCATTCCGGGATAACTTCTCTCGCACCACACAAAAAGACTTGTTAGTCGTACGAGAGGAATTGATTACACATTTTATTGCCACTGGCTCTTTGCATCACATCAATGTACAACAAACAGTCGCTAACAAATCACACAAGAATAAATGCACAGAATTGCCTATCACTAGTCGTTTCCTAACCCTATTGCTAATCTATCTACTCGGCTAAAGAAATAAGCATCGACGCTAAGCGATGCGCTCACTACAAAGTCAGTGTCCCCTCTGATCATTCCTCTCGTGCTGTTTACACAGTACGCGGAAGGACTTGGGGCGCACTACGGCTTTTGCGTGCGGCATCACCCAGCACGCTAGAGTAGTGGCCTCTCTTGAGTTTCAGTTTAGTTCTCCGTGTCAATCACGTTGGCGTGATCATGCCGTGACCAGAGTGCTTACTCTCTGGTTGACACCTCCGTGTCCCATGAGAGAACTATTTAATAGTTCCCCTTCTTATTTATTCCCTACACCTACCCTGCCCTCATGTAGGGGCACTGGGTTACCTCTATTCTACTTGAGGTAGACCACTCTTTCAGGGTGGTCTTCATTCCTATATACCTGAGTCTTTGACAGCCGAAAACTGTACTCTTTCAAAACAGTAACACTTTCGCTGCATATTACGCAACTGGTTTTCTGACCCTGTGTTTCCACAAAGAAGTACCTTACTCCCCATTCTTCATTGAAAACACGACACTCGGCGTCCACTTTGTTTTTCTTAGTAGTCATTATGAAAGGTGAAGTACACGGGATCTGAAAATGAAAAAGACATTGAATTAGAAATATAATGAAAATCCTATTGAAACACAAGAAAAGCAGAGGACTATGGGCCACTGGTGAAGCTACGGATCAGCAAAGGTACATATAAAGTTTATAGGTGTCTTTGGTAATAGAATATATCGCATAATAAGGTCTGCAAAATATATAAATAGGCCGGCCTAAAATAAACAGCTTAAAGCAGAGTTTTTCAACCGTGGTTCCGCGAGTGACAGCCAGGGGTTAAACCGAAACAGACTTAAATCGCCTAAATGCAACATTTCTGCCAATCTGGTATATTACATAAAGTAGGACAGACACTTGTATCATCGCACAGAGTTTGTTGAGCAACGTAAACATTTGCGCATGGATCTGCTCCAGCAAGAAGGTTGAAAGACACCTAGACACAGAAAGGCCTAAAGACCAGCTCGATTAACACCTTGACAGGGGAATTCTTCTGAGCTCGGATAATATTTTCGTATTAAAACGAGGCTTCTGTGGCATTTGTATGCTTCGTTTGCTACTTTATTGCCTCTATTCACACTTGTAGCTCACTTACCTATCACTGTCAAACACAGTAATCCTTGTTACGTACCTATAAAATGGATGACTGGCAAAAAGAGGTAAATATCTCTTTAGCATCAGATCTGTGTTGGCAGCCGGACGTATCTGGGTGAGGGTGTGTGTTTGTGTTGCCATGGAAACCAAGGTAACGTCAGAGCGTAGGCGGCGCTACCACGAGCCAGGGAAGGACTTGGGATGGCGCGAAATAAGCAAACATTATAATAAACAAGAAAATCTAGGTACAATAATTTATAATTGAAAATAGTAAATTTAAGACACATAGCAGCCACGAGGTCTCTGCATGTGTGAAGATCTCCTATTACTCTAAACATAATGTTTACATTTAAATTGTATCACAACGTCTAGTGTTCCATTTATTATATCAAGCAAGTTCGAGTACCGTCGGCGGGCCGGATGAAATGACGTCGCGAGCTGGATCCGGCCCGCGGGTCGTAGTTTGGTGACCCCTGATCTAGAGTGAGCAGGTAGCGCCACAACCACAATGATTGGTGTCAGTTCAAATGTCCTGCTGATGCTTACAAAAACTGACTCCCGTTGTTTTAAATTCTCTATATTGTGTAGCACATGCATATTGTGCCAGCCAAACATTGTATCTCAGATAGCCAGCAACACAAACTGTAACTAAACGCATAGTTCACTAGCTATGTATTTCCCGTCAGTAGACTACACTTATGTTGAGATGTTATTTACCATTTGAGGTCACAGACTAGAAAACTTAAGATAACACAAAGATTTAAATGTATATGAGTAGCTTTCCAACTTATGTGTTGTTTATTTCCTTAGAAATCAAACTATGCTATTTTCAAACTAACTGTTTTCATTGCACAGTCTTCATTTATATACTCCGATAATTGATGTCCTTTGCCTCGAAGTGCCTACACCGGCAACCGTCGAGGTATCAACTCAACTCGTAATAATGCAAAACAGCAACGAAGGACGAGGAATTAAACTTGCGTCCTTACCTTGAATACAATGATAATCAACGGCAAAAGTCAAGATATCAAAGCGCTACCAGAAGTTTATTCCGTGGCAGACATGTGAACATTAAACTCACGCAGACCTGTAGGTTGACCCCTATAGACAGGGTCGGCACCTACTTTACTAATCCACCGATGAGTGTCCAGTCTACTGCGCTCTGCTTGACGCCCTGATCCACTGATTCCATTTAAGCTGTAATTCCACTCTAGGTTTTTCCGCCCGGTTTCTTCACTGCGGTATTATCATCAACAGATCCCTCTCCTGACTCATAGCTGTCTCACGCTCATATCATCGCGTCCAGAGGTCACCTCACACAGATCCTTTGAAACACGTCCTTGTTCGAAAGCACAATCACAGCGTCTCCTGTTGCTGTCCAATTACGTTGTCCACATTCTCCTTGGATTCCTTTGTTGACGTCCACTTTCGTGTCCGAGTGGGGAATTCCCATTTTCCAATTTATACTTTTCGTGGTGGGTCGTGCCGCCGTATGGCATAATGCCCCCTCCCAGATAAAAAAAATGTGTAACATTTTTTTCCCTTTTAACTATATGTGTATAAATATATTGTATAATCATAACTAACTACAACCATAATAACAACAGACTAGTACTTGGTTGTCCCCCTTATCTACCCTAAAAAAATATAAAGTTATACGACGGGCACGCCCACCTGTCCACACCCCACGTTGGACGTCGTGTGGCTGATCATGGGGAATCAGACCAACTAATAAACATATTAGTCCCTACCTTGTCTTAATAGACAAGTGTGTCCTAGCTCTAGGTACTACCATGAGTTTCGGACGAGGGTAATAATGGGATTTCCAAGTAGATCATCCTCATTGTTGATTATCGTTGCTGTTATTATTGTATACTCCATATATTTTCCTTCTTACAATTTTTCCATCTGTGGGTAGGGTGACATTTGCTCCACGAGACTCCTCAGAAATATTTTTACTTTGTGGATATGTTGAGAGCGATGACTGATTATTATGGATCTTAATGTGATAATGACACGTAATACAATTAATTCAACTAGAGATTCATTCTAATGACTTAACCTTATAATCAAATACTTTCCCGAACAATGATTAATTAACCCTATAACCATACTATAATATTTCAATTAATTAATACCCAATTAACTAACATTTGTTATTTAACCACAGAATCATAACATTTAAATTAAAATGTTCACTGTCAATAAGTTCACTTCACAGTTACAATACTTGTATGCTCGAATCCGTGTCCGAATAACCAATGTTTGAACAACCGAGCGATCACACATTGAGTAGATACTTCCGATGGCGTAGTTATTCATTCATACACTCTGTCAATATGGAAAAATTGCTACCATGTGTATCTATATCTACTAAATCACATCTTACATTACATTATATATTTTGTCAATTAATGTAACATTGTTATTCAATAAGGTGCGTTTTGAATTTATGTTTATTAAATTTTCTAACACTCATAAAAGAACAGAACATTAAAATATAATTAAAGAACTTATAACATAGATCTGTTCCTCTATTAATTATAATCGACTGAGAATGTCTCTGATTGACTGATTAAAATCTTGCAGACATAGAGTTGTGAAGAATCATACCTATTAAAGATTCAAGACATCTAAAAAAAAATTAAATCAGGAATATAATATTCAACAAGAATAAATATTGAAATCAAATAATATTCATATAAATTTAGTAATGTTCTCTATTATAGACATAATTATCAAAGAATAAAGAATCGAATTATTTCTAAGTTGAATTATAGAATTATTAGATAGTGTGAACATTTCTGACAAGTGATACCTTGCATAACTAAGTAATAAGACCTAAGACTCTAATGTGTCTGTAGTGTATTATGTGTTGATTTGACCCTAACCTTTCATCCCATTTTATTTTCCTTTATTTATTTCTTCCATTCAATTTTTTTTTCTTTCTTTCTTTGTTTCAAACCTGTAAAATCTCTCTTCTGCACTCATGCCAATATTTGTACATTGTATTGATTGAAACAATGTTATTGTCTTCAGTCTTGTGTATCTTCTGTAATGCATACGCTGTAACGACGTATGTTTGTACTGAGTGCGTGTAACTTTCATTCTGTTTTTGGGAGTTTTAACAAAAATGTCATTGAGAAACATGTAATCATGTTTGATTTGTTTTGTAACAACAGTTATTTCTTCATGTTTGGGTTCGTTGACTTTGTACATTTCGCAATTATTTACCGTTGTGTTATCACGTATGTCTACAGTTGATGTACCCTGTTCTGTTTGCGTGTTTTCTTCTTTAATTTCTTCTTCTTCTTCTTGTGTTGTTTCAATTTGGGCATTTGTACTTGTAAGTGTTTCGTTAAACTTGTGTTCGATAGTTATTTTCTGAACGAAATCTCTGGCGTTCGGTTCTTTCACTATTGTAGCAGATACTTTACCTGTGTGATTACTTTCTTTTATTTCATACATTTGTCTTTGTTTCCTCATTCGCTCCTTCCAAATTGTTTCCTTTGCAAGATTCTCCTCTTGAAGTGCGAGTCGTTTTTGCTTGATTTCTGTCTCTACGGCTAATTGTCTTGCCTTTAATTCTGCCTCTCCTGTTATCTGTCTTTCTTCCATCTCTCTCCTCATTGCAGATATCTTTTCACGTTGCAAAATTAATCTCATTTTTCTCTAGACTCTATTCGTTCTTTCAGTTCTCTCTTCAAGAGCCATCTGCACTTCGTTTGGTTTCTTTCTCTGCTGCTTAGTTCGTTTTCAAGAACCCATTTCTTTTGTCGTTCCTCCCTCTCACGTGCAGCTTGAGCTCTATATTCCTGTATGACCCAATTCCTGAGTTCTGCTCCAGCCAATCCATTCTTCTCACCCAATTCCATGATTTCTTGTAGTGTAGACATCTTGTCCTACCTGTAAAATGAGCTATCTAGCTGAAATAAATAGCGAAGTGGCAAGAGAAGAAAAGACTCGACAAATTTGCAATAAGGTTCTTCGCGGAACGGAGTAGTTATTGACTTAAATAATAAGTCCTGTGGTATCAACGTCGACCCGAAATATCAACTTAATTAACACGAATACTGTCACGTTGACGACCACCTAAGAATATATCACTCAAAATATACGATAATTATACGAACCGTGACATATGTAAGCCACAAAAATAATTATGGGAAAATATGTTCAATATAAGGAATATAAATATATAAGTACAGCGGACCAACACTAATACTGACAAAAGACGATTGACGTAAGACGAAAGTACATATTTTCATTCATAAAAGACAAAATTAATTTTGAAATTTAAGTGACAACACGATAAACACTTTATATATTACTCACAATTACGATACTCTTATAATGAATGAAATATATGTAAACCACATGAATAATGTGAGAATATAAAAATATATACATATGACACTAGATAATTAATAGTCACAGTAGACGATTAACGAGGGACGAAAATACCAATCAATGTTTCAACACGACAACAAATACTTTCAGACTTAGATTCAACATAACATACTACTGACTTATCATACAAAACAAACGGTTGTTAATTTATAATAAATTTTTAACATAATTGAAAATACGACACCTTATTAAACTTTAAAAAAAAAATCAATGTCACACCAATTGACAATTACAACAGGTACTGGCCTTAAGAAAATTGCGGTGTCGGTGTCTTCTACGAATTTCCAAATGTCCATTCCATGCTCGACTGTTCCAAATGCTCGAATATATTCGTTTTCTGCAGTCGACAATTAATGGAGGTTCTCCTCGAAACACAATATCAGGTAAATTGACACGATGGTGTAATGCACTTACACCAGCACCTAGACCACGCGGTCTGTGGCCGACTGACAAAACCTAGTCGGTTATGGTGCACCCGTCGAACTTTGAGTTAAATTTGGGTACATGATTGTAACGATACCCACAGTAGACTGGTGTGTGCTGTCTTATCCGTCCTTCTATTCCTCTATGATGACGTGTGTAGTGTCTCCGTAATGTCCCATATGTAGTGTTGGCGATAAAGAATGCGATATTATGTGCAGAAACTTCGTGTCCGTTGATCCTATGCCAGTGAGGTGTCCGTGACGACTGAAATGTCGTTAGTAAATCCTTGCTCACTTGGTATGGCGGCGCAATGTGAGTCTAGTATCCAATAACGGCATCATAATATGAGGTTGAAATAGTGAAGGTTGAGTGCGGGAATATTGTGGGGCAGTGTCAGTGAGGAAAAATGTCCTGAAAGGGTTATGTGGAGGGACAAGGTTTGGGAGTAGTGTCGTTCATTACAAAGTAGTATGTTCGTTTTCCACAGATTATAAAAGTGCACCTCCGAAATTTACCGGTGACCCACGCTCCTCAACGTTGTCATGTTCAGTATACCATATATATCTCTGACTGCAGTGTAACTTGCTGCTCTTGTATACTGCTCTGCTCTGTCCCCAAATTCTGATAGGATAATTCGTATATAATGTCTTCTGTTTCGGAGTTCCTCGATAATGTGGGGTATGTAACAATTCAACCCACAAATCGTTATTAATGTATTACTTCAGCAATGGAGTTGCGAGAATAAACAATTACTAACTCCTGAGCAGTTTCCAACGATCAGTTACTGTGAAATGTCAATCTGTTAATAGCTTAATGTGACAGCGCAGTGTTTCTCAGGCTCTCAATGCCTACTATGATGGTTATAAGTATATTCCATATCGACCATGGTGTCAAACGTTTTGTATGGCTTGTGTCTATTGTTTATCTTCTTTTCCAAGGTAACATCAAAGCTATAAGTGTCACACATTCGTTCTAAATATAATGTTCTTAAATATCTTATAATCTCTTTTAATGTTCGTTGTTCAGAACTCTTTGATAGCACTGTGCTGTGTTTAATATAGTGCAGTTTTGCGCGTACGGTGCATTCTGTCTGTGTAACTATTATACTGTTATTGCAATTCTTATACGCAACGGTGTTATTACAGTACTACTTTCTCACTGTCTTGACATGTTAATTCTCATTGCACTGTTCTTGTGAAATATAACCTTCCAACTTGCTGTTGTAACTTGCAAACTGTATGATCTTCCAGTTTACCTATTCCTGCTCTTCTCCATTTTGTGACGTCGAACTTGTGTGTGATTCGTGTAGTGCGGTGCAACTCAAGATGTCGGCGTGCAAATGTTTCTACGCTCAGCTGACTGAATCTGGCAGGAATTTCGTGTTGACAATTTTTTTTATGCAGCGAGTCCAGTGACGACCCCCATATGCCTCGAAGTGCCTACACCGGCAACCGTCGAGGTATCAACTCAACTCGTAATAATGCAAAACAGCAACGAAGGACGAGGAATTAAACTTGCGTCCTTACCTTGAATACAATGATAATCAACGGCAAAAGTCAAGATATCAAAGCGCTACCAGAAGTTTATTCCGTGGCAGACATGTGAACATTAGACTCACGCAGACCTGTAGGTTGACCCCTATAGACAGGGTCGGCACCTACTTTACTAATCCACCGATGAGTGTCCAGTCTACTGCGCTCTGCTTGACGCCCTGATCCACTGATTCCATTTAAGCTGTAATTCCACTCTAGGTTTTTCCGCCCGGTTTCTTCACTGCGGTATTATCATCAACAGATCCCTCTCCTGACTCATAGCTGTCTCACGCTCATATCATCGCGTCCAGAGGTCACCTCACACAGATCCTTTGAAACACGTCCTTGTTCGAAAGCACAATCACAGCGTCTCCCGTTGCTGTCCAATTACGTTGTCCACATTCTCCTTGGATTCCTTTGTTGACGTCCACTTTCGTGTCCGAGTGGGGAATTCCCATTTTCCAATTTATACTTTTCGTGGTGGGTCGTGCCGCCGTATGGCATCCTTGTCTCCCTTGTTTGCTAAAACATCGATTTTATTTATGTCCCTTGATATCATGATGTCCTGTTATACATGATACTACGTTGTATCTGACTGGCACCTTGCCGTCTTGACAGACGATAGTTTGTAAAATAGAGTTATGCCTCTCCATAACACAAATCCTGGGCTGAATTTAGAGACCATGTGTTGTCCATGCAGCATGATCCCTCTCTCGGCCTGTCTAGTGTACTGAGGAAAATAAATATTTTTGCATATCCTTTACAGGGCATCGCTGTCAACACCAGCATCTTTCAGCTGATTGTTGATTTCTTGGCAAGATTACGCTCAGTAGTTTGCCATTGCTTTCTGAGCGGCCGGTTCACATACCCCGTAGGTTACCGACGCGATTCGAACCACTGCTGATTCTCACCGTCGTCACGTTACTTACGAGAGTATACGAGATTACGGAGAAAAGTCGCTCACATCTAGGCCAGGAAGCCGGCGTACTGAGGAAAGGTAACATCAATACGTCTGAAACAAGACAAGCTGCATTCTGATGATGTTGATATTTATTGGCTAAATAGAGGTGGGCTGGAGAGCGATTGCTAGGGTTATTGGGACGTAGAGGCATTAACACCACGACTCGCTCCAAAACTATCATCAGCACTACTAGCACTGCTATCACCCACTTTCTTAGCTAGATCTTCATAGCGAGACTTTTCTTTTTCTTGGATAGCCATTGTGCTCACAGACAATATTCCGTTGGTTCTGGTCATTAATGCAGACGACAAATAGCGCTTCCATGTTCTCCACAAGAGTAATTCTAATACGAGTGATCTTGGAAGCACTCAAAGTGGTTACGTGTTTAGTACTCTGTGATGAGTTTGACCTGTGTCCTTACCGTGGTTGGAGGTAAACCATGGCCTTCACAGATATCAACAGCCCGATCGCCAGCCTCAAAACGACGTAACACATCTAACTTCAGCTCAAGAGTAACACTTTTCATGGTTCTCTTACAATCAGACACATTATCAGCACTTAATGTGTGCTTTGAGCTGATGATTATGGGTGATTACACGATAATAGAGATGTTTGTTTTCATTTTACATTAAAACGAGGTGTTTAATGAGAACTGTTTCCTGTGCCTGTGATATTTTGTGCGTTTTCAGACTTGGCTTCATCTAGTTAGCAAGGGAACTTGTGTTGAGTCTCCACCATTCAGTCTTGTAGTAGGCCGACGTAGCTGTCCGTGCTGTTTGTAGAGTCCAGGACCGCAATGATCAGTAATAGTATGCGGGCAATGGTAGTCACAACCACAATGTTTAGTATCACCGTGGACTTCGTTTTACATTCTTTCTAGTTTGTAGCACATACACATGTGCTAGCCAACAATTGCTTATCAACAGAAAACAAAAGAACCATTAACGGACGGATATCACACTGTATATACTATATAGTATCCCTTTAAGACACTATACTTCTTTTGAAATATTATCTACCACGTGAGGTCACAGACCGTAAATATAAGACAATGGTAAACTTACATTTATATTAGTAGCTGTTCAACTTTAGTGTTCTTAGTTTCTTTAGAAATCATACCATGCTATTTTCAAACAGACATTTTTCATTGCATAGTCTTCATTTATATACTACAATAACTTAACTTCCTTGACGCCCTTGTTGGGCAAAAACATCGATTCTATTGATGTCTCTTGACATTAATATTTCCTATTGCAAAGGTTTCTGCGTTTTTACCCAACGATCATTCACAATAATCGAACCCCTTTATGGTACTCAGTGCTAATGCCTGCAATGCAACATAGTCTCTCAACGGTGGCAGTGTCTCAGTGAAAATAACGCCATTGTCTGTTGAGTTTCAATGCTAAAGGCAGATCACATGGTGCATTGCCTCCAAAAAAGCAAATGATAGGAGCGTTAGCATGGACTGTAAACCATCGGACCTGTTTGCATCAACAGAGACTGTGTCACCAGAATTGCATGCCGAGTAGGAGATGGGGCCTGTACTACTAACTTGGCACTGGTTTCCCCTCAACTGACTGCAGTATGCAGATGGGATATATCACCAGCCTACTGAATACAATATATGATACAGAGACATACCTGCTGAATTATGTAAATCTGTATTTATTGCAGTCCCTAAGACATCAGGCGCATTGGAGTGTTATCAACATCGAACATTTAGCATAGTGTTTCACACCACGAAGGTTTTGCTGGGAATCATCATGCAAAGTGTTAGGAAGAAAATACTACCAGACATAGGAGAAGAACAATGTGGGTTCGTAGAAAGCAATGTTACAGTAAATGCTGTCTTTATGCTGAGAACATTAACTGAGTGTTCCATAGAAGTAAATAGAGAATTGGACGTTAGCTTTATTTGACTAGAAGCAAATCTACGATAAAGTCAGATATGTCAACGAGATGTACCAATTGATTGGACAGACCTTAGACTTGTGAACAACATACAGTGGAAACAACAAGTTGCCATAACAATTGATAACACAGCAGGTCAATAGTAGCCTATTAATATAGGTGTGCGACAAGGATGTATACTGTCTCCAGATTGATTGATTGATTGATTGATTTAGGAATCGACATCACAGCATTCGAGACATTCTCATAAGCGCTCCGCCTCCATCTTCAGCAGCCAGCGAAGAGTTCCAACACTAATAGTTCCAGTAGCAATCTGATTATATGTTTGTCTCGCCCTTCCTCCGAGCGTCGACTGTTTCCAGATCATTTGTTTTTTCCCGAAACAGTGAAAATATTCTTAGAAAAATCTGGAATAAATGAGAGGAATCACCATTTGAGGGACATACCATCTATACCACAATTTATGTGGATGAAACAATGTTGATTGCAGACAATGAACAGGATCTGCAACATTTAGTAGATACGGTTATTGTACACTTTGAAAGACTAGGATTAGAATTAAACTGTAAGAAGAAGAGATTATGGTCGCCTCAAAAAAGCAAGAAATACAACAATGCTAAAAGCTTTCTCTAACAATACCATTGTCCAGCTGCAGAAGATTCCCATATCGCAGAAACACAGCGCGGGTCTTAAATGAGCGGTTGAAGATTGTGGAGAAGAAAACATACACCACATGGGTTGAGAAGAAGATGAACTGTGACCAGGTAGAAGAAGTGATTAACCAGACACAACGAGATCTTGTCCGCAAGATATTGGTGCGGGAGCTTTGGGAACGATTGATTGGACTGGCCCCACCTAAACAGTGGAAATTTCCACTAGCGAGAAGAAATAATGTATTCTGCCACAGGTATTTGACAAATTGTTCAACGATTGTGGAGACTTTGGGAGCACATTATAGATTTACGTTTATTAAACGTTTTCCAATTTTCTTCAGTAGCTGAAGGCATGTGCTGAGAAATATTTCAGTTTATCTTTTGCTTTGAGAAAGATGTATTAGTCTAGAGCAGAGATTCATAACCACGGCCCGCGGCCACTTGTGCCTCGCTTGTGGTCAGAAAGTGGCACGCAATGCCTCGAGTTATTTTCGGCAATGACTGTTATAAAAAATAAATAAATAAATAAATAAATAAAATATATAAATAAAATCAAGCTACGTCCAGACTCACCGCCCGTAACCTAGGTGCGCTTATGACTTTTGGCACGACAGGTTTGTGCCCAGATATTGATAAACTGGCATCTGAACTTAAATAATTGGTTATGAAGAACAGATAAAATTGTAAATTAATTACATTAATAGCGTTTTCGAAACTCATTTAAAATTTAAGTTGAGAAAGTAAGAATGATACTGCACGACTTTTATAATGTTATAACGTTGTGACCTGCTTAACTCCCGAAAATAATAGATATGACCCACTGCTTGAAAAGCTTGGGAACTATTGGTTTAGAGTATATGTAACTGACAAATGATTGTTAACGTATATAGTGTAATAATTTACTGAATGATGCAAAAAAGCCTGTATTGAGTGTTGGAGATGTTGCAATCTGTGTTTTACTTAAGATTGCATGCGTCCTCCATGTTTAGTGTTTTGTTGGTGTATTATCTATCTACAGTGACTTATACGAAGAGTTAATGCATTCTTACTAATTAATGATTTGTTGTGTCTGTGGTGATTATTGTGATGATGCTGATTATTGTGATGATGTCGATTATGATGATGATGATAATGATGATGATGATGATGATGATGATGATGATGATGATGGTGATGATGATGATGATGATGATGATGATGATGGTGATGATAGTGACGATAGAGTGTTCATTTTCTATTTTTCACGCTTAAAAATACATTCGATAGAAATTGTGTCATTCCTCATGACGTATCATCCATACTTAGAGCATTTATAGACTGAAGTGTCAAATTGCAGTCAAGGTAAAGGATGAGGAAACATAGAAATAAATATATCGTGCAAACATAGCATATGTGGAAGTTGTTGTATGCGAGATACACTCTGTATACAATATGATATCCTTAAGTGCCTCCCCCTACCCCTCCCCCATCCCCTCCACCACCGTCGGACACCAAAATATAATAAACTGCACTTGGATTATTCGAGCAGTTACTTGTCTAGACGGAGTAAACTCCATTGTTCATATTATATTTAATAATTTCCACTAATTATGTAGACTATTCTGTCTGTTGACATATCGAGACATGTTAATGTGCAGGTCGGTCTGATGAAATAAGCTTCAAATTACACTTTCCAATCGTACTAGAAATCTTATATATAAATTAGGATCTCCGTCTGTCTGTCTTTCTGTATGTATGTATGTATGTATGTCCTTTATTTGTTCGCGAACGGCCCATCCGATTGAGATGAAATTTTCTACACGCCTTCCTTTCATTCCAGCGCTGCCAACTGTGATATTTTGTTAGTGTGAAATCGTCTGCTTACTCAGTATTATTTCATTTTTCATTTTTCATTATAATTTCATATATCTCAGGGGACCTAACTCTGTAAAAGTTATTTCAAGGGGCATAACTTTTCTCTATAACTTATAGTCATATTGTGGCATCGTTTTCAAAGATTTATAAACTCTTTGTCTATAGTTATGTACCGGCATATGAGTTATAATAAATAATTATACAATCTGTAAGGCATTTTTAAATTTTTCATAAAAATAATGCACAATGCATAACATTGTAACTCATCTTTTTTTGCTTAAGAAGTTACTGTAGTCATGCAGGTGATTAGAAAGAGTTTTCATTAAAAATAATGGATGGTGTGTGGAAGGACATTCTTTTAAGTTACTTTTTTTGTTGTATGAATTTAATGAGAACTTATGTGACTACTTATATGAATTAAATGAGATGCTCCCCACCAGGGACTGAGCGAAGCCGGACAGGGTCAGGCAGACAGATAGACAGACAGACAGACAGATAGACAGTCGGGAACAGGAACTTATATGACTACTTATATAAATTAAATGAGATGCTTCACACCAGGAGCTGGGCGATGCCGGGCCGGGTCAGACAGACAGACAGACAGACAGACAGACAGACAGACAGACAGACAGACAGACAGACAGACAGACAGTCGGTAACGGGAACGGGAACTTATATGACTACTTATATGAATTAAATGAGATGCTCCCCACCAGGGACTGGGCGAAGCCGGGCCGGGTCAGCTAGTTTACTCTAAAAATGAGAGTGAGCACGCACACAAAGAGCCTGGCATATGGAGCACATATCACATCAGTGTTCTTCTTTGATGTGAATATGAATTTATGATAGTATGCAGGTCTTTGTTTACTTCTATCGAACGCTCCACTAATGTTCTCAGCAAATACACAGCATTGACATTATTCCTGCCTTCTACAAACCCACATTATTCTTCGCCTGTTTCGTTTACATTTCCTAATAACTCTCATTATAACTATAACTCTCTGCATGATGTTTCTTTTGAAAGTATTTGTGATGTGTCGCATTATGTTAATTGTTCGATGTTGATTACATGTCAAAACTCCTTATGTCACAGAGCTTGCAATAATGCAGGCTGTATATCTCCAATATCATATATATCATTGCAATACCATGTGTATGTGTGTGTGTGTGTGTGTGTGTGTGTGTGTGTGTGGATGGGAGATGTGTGGGTGGGGGATGTGTGTTTGTGTGTGTGTGTGTGTGGGTGCGGGATGTCTGTGAGTGGGTGCAGTTTTTGTGGGTTAGCGGGGGATGGTGTATGTGGGAAATGTGTGGTTGGGGCTTGTGTGTTTGGGGGATGTGTGTTTGCCTGGGTTGTTGAGGGTGTGTGGGTGGGTGGGGTATGTGTGTAGTGAGATGTGTGTGTGTGTGTGTGTGGTGGATGTGTGGGTGGAGGATGGGTGGATGGTTGGGTAATTTATATGTGCATGAGTATTTACGGGTTGGTGAGGGATGTGTGTTATGGGGATGTGTGGTGTATGGGGGTTGTGTCTTGGGTTTGGAAGGGCCTGATTGCAAGACGGGCCTATGTGCCCAATTTGTTCTTCTTCTTCTTCAGCGTTCCGAGCCATGGAGGTTCTTTGCTGCAGATACAATCCGTCTCCATTCGTCTCTCTGGTGGACCTTCTCTTGCCAGTCGTTGATTCCAAGTGCTTGTAGGTCTGTATATGTATTATCTCTCCACTGCCTTCTTGGTCTACCTCGGAGTCTACGGTCATTTATTTCCTGAGTGTAAGCGAGTTTTGTTTCCCTATTATCTTCCATTCTTTCTATATGCCCCAGCCATTGTAGTCTATTAGCCTTCATGATACCAGTGATTAGCGGGGACTTAAACAGATCATAAATGTCTTTGTTACTTCTTCTTTTCCACTCTCCACTTTGCGTATCCCTAATGGGTCCAAAGATGCGTCTTAAAATTTTGTTCTCAAAGGTTTGTAACAAGGCTTCGTCTCCTTTCGTTGTACTCCAGGTTTCAGAGCCATGCAGCACAACTGGTCTGATCAGTGTTTTGTATATTGTGATTTTGGTGTTACGAGATAGCGCCTTTGATTTTAGTAGATGTTGTAGTGCATAGTATATCTTATTTCCAGAGTTGATTCTAGTTTGTATTTCTTCACTTATGATGTTGGAGCAGTTGAAGATTGTACCCAGGTATTTGTATGTTTCCGTTCTTTTAATGGTCATATTATCTATTTGTATGTGGCCAGAGTTTTTAGCCATTCCGTCTCTTGAAATTACAATATATTCTGTCTTATCTTGGTTGATAACCAGCCCCATCTGTTGGGCTTTTTCCTTTAAGTGAGTCAATATTTCCAATGTCTTTTGTTCACTTTGCCCTATAATATCTATATCATCTGCATAACCAAGCAGCTTGGATGTTCCTCCAATATCACATTCCTCCTTTACCTTCCTTACAACATTCTCTAGAACCAGATTGAAGAGTAGCGGCGATAGTGCATCACCCTGTTTCAAGCCAGATGTTATTTGGAAGGGGTCTTCTTCTTCTTTTCGTTCATCCGGAGTGTTTTTTCAGATGTGATTGCGGTGTGTCTGTTATGCGCCCTTGGGCCGAAACCCGTAGGCCAACACATCGACTTTAGCGTGCTTTTTTGACCAGGTAGCATTCCTGGGAGACTCTCACTTTTGTAGTGCCATCTGCAACCATGCTGGCCAAGGTTGAACGGTCGAAGACAACGGTCATCCCTCAAAGGAAGGCAGGGACAGTCCATAGCATTTTCCGCCATCCAAGGTTGCTTCCATCGTTGCAGGGCCGACACATAACGCCCTGGATCTGATCTCACCGAGGGAGATCGTCACGTCCTGCTCATGGCTGCTTTAAATCCTCACTTCAATATATTGGTCATTTCGTTTCCCCGGGTCATTCCCGCACAAACCAGACAGGTTTGCAGACGGCATCCACTCAGCGAGTTTTCGGACATGTGCTTGTCGTTGCGCCCATCAGAGCTTTTCCAGGCACAACAGACATTCGGAAAACTACCCAGTCAGAGCTGTTCCGAACAAGAGCGGCATTCGGAAACTAGGTAGTCAGAGCTGTTCCTAGCACGAGAGACATTCGGACGAGACTTTTCACTCGGACGTAATTGCGTAGTGTTAATTTTTAGTTTGCCACCCGTAGGACGACACTTCCGTCTTCAGCGGGCATTTTTTAATGAGGTTAGCCTTCCTCTGGTTTCGAGGCACGTTGGACTGTTGTGATGTCGCTAACATCTCAGCTGGTCAAGATAGAACGATGAACGACATCGTGGTCGGCCCTCAAGGGAAGGCAGGGGCAGACCATGAGCATTCCCTCGCTATCCAAGGAGGCTTCCATAATTGCAGAGCCGGCACATATTGCTCTGTGACTGGGCTCACCCAAGGAGTTGCCACGTCCTGCTCATGGCTGCTTTAGTTCCTCACTTCCATGTGTTGGGCAACTCGTTTGCCACTGATCGCTCTAGCACACACCAGGGACGGTCAGAGTGCAAGCGACACCCACTCGGTAAGCTTTTGCTTTTGACTTCGGACCACGCAATAGGTTCGCTCGCCGTGCGTTCCATTTTGCGTCATTGGGACGTTCTTCCACTTTTGTCTACACTCTCTATGAGTTAGATACAGTTTTCGCAGCCATTTTCTTCGACTGGGGCACTTTTTTTTTGACTTTTTGTACTCGCTCACGAGGTAGGCTACTTGTGCTGCCGGCTCAGCACCTTACCTTCGTGCAACGTGAACGAGAAACTGCCTGGCCCTCTCATCCGGAAATCTCTCATATCCCCCAGCTGAGAGCCTTCGAACTTCTATCAGACCTGAGCATGTAGCTTGCTCAGTATCACGCCTTTATTTTTCGAAAGGTGGCTATCGGCCCGGCTCTCAGATCCGAGGGTTTGTGGCTTAGAGGCCTTCAGCCACAGCCCTCGACAGGGAGCCTTTAGTGTTTTGTCTGGACCAAGAACTTCTGCCTTCGTGCGCCTGATTTAAATTTTAGACTGCTATCCTCAGTCTCACCTGCAGAGCAGCAGGTTGTGTCTCTCTTAGTCTGGTCCCTATCCCATAAGCTGTCCGATATGTAGTTTTTCATCCATCAGCAAGCAAATGGGGTCGATGGGACACGCAAGCTCCCCCACCACGTCAAGGTGGAGACACATAGGGGGAGGGAAGGGGTCTGATTTCCTGCCTTTATATGTTACTATATTATAAGTATCCTCCATGCATAGTCTGGATATGTTGATTAACTTCCTTGGTATTCCAAATTCCTGCATAGCATTCCATAGACTATTCCTATGGACACTATCATAAGCCTTTTTAAAATCCACAAAAATGTTATGGAGATCTCTTTTATATTCCCAATTTTTCTCGGCTATTTGTCGTAAGATAAATATCTGATCTATTGTTGATCTGTTTTGTCTAAAACCTGCCTTGTAGTCACCTAATATGTCTTCTGAATATGGCTTTAGTCTATTTAGTAATACTGCGGATAGTATCTTATAGCTTGTGGACAGTAGTGATATTCCTCTATAATTTTCACATTGGAACTTGTCTCCTTTCTTAAAGATACGTATTAATAATAACTCTTTCCAGTCATGGGGTAATTCTTCTGTCCTTCAGATCTTTATTATTAGTTCGTATAATTTTAGATGTAATGCATGGCCACCTGCCTTTATAAATTCAGCAGCAATTCCATCAGCCCCAGTTGCCTTATTGCTTTTAAGTCGTGTGATTACATATAGGATTGCTTCAAATGCAGGTTCTTCAATTTGTGGTTCACACGTTAGAACCTCTTCATGTAGGAAAGTGTTACTTGGAGCTTCACAATTTAGTAATTCAACAAAGTATTATTTCCATGTGTTACATATTTCCTCATTGTTATTTATCATATTCCTATTTGTGTCTTTTAAACCATATGTGTTGTGTTGGTGCCCTCGTTTCATTGACTTCAGTTCTTAAAAAAAAACTTTCTGGATTCGTTTGTCTGGTGATTAGTTTCCATATCTTTGATATAATATTCTAATATTGGCTGTAGGAAATGTTCTCGAAAGTAAAGGCGAGCCACGTGATACTGACAACATAACCCGCCGAGGGTCTGATACATTTTGATCAAGCCCCACATGCGCAGTTCACCATACTGTGTGGTGAGAGGTCATTCTATTCATACAGCAAACGAAGGGATGTAATTAGCGGTAGTATGTATGTCAACGAAGGGAGACAATTGCACGAATGGACTGGTGCATAAAACCAATTAGTTGCTTATTGTATTCAATGGTTATTTTATCAATCAAGGACTGTACCATAATGTATGTTAATTATGTGTACAATTCATTTACAAACTTTTGAATTGAAATTAGTGTGTTTGAGAACAAGGGATTTAATATTTGCTGGATACGATAATGTTCCAGAGCATATTTTATCGGAATGGCGGTATGTCAGGGATAGCAGCATTTCACAATACTGGTAATAGCTTCGATTATGATGTCTGCATTTTTTGACAGATACATGACAATGTATCTCTAGTATGTTTCAATCACAAGTGAATTGTTCAGAAAACTAGTTATTTAGTCATCATTATCAAGTGCCCTGCCAACTGCCGTAGGCGTTCATGACTCTCCCCAGATCTCGGTCTTTGGTGTTCTAGATTAACTCTGTTGATGACGTTCCTCCATGCCACCCTCTCAATCCATCCAGCATAAATTCTCTTGATGTTCGCCAATGCGTCTCTTCTCATCGTATGACTGAACACAGCTGTTTGTCTCTTTCTTATTGTTGTATATAATGTTCTAGTTTCATTAGCCTCTTTCATGCAATCATTGTTAATTACTCTGGCAGTACAAGGAATTCGTAACATTCATCTCAGGAACTACATCACGGTTGCTTCTAATTTCTTCTTAATTTGTTCATTTGCAATTCACGATTCACTGTCATACAAAAAAAACAATGACTCTATATAGCATTTCAGCACTCTCTTTCTTACATTCAGTGATACTGACTTATTGCATACGATACTCTTCATTATTTGAAATGCAGCTTTTTATTGCCCTATTCTGCTCTCAATCTCTGTTGTACATCTTTCCTATAATATTATAAATGCCCCTAGGTATTTAAAAGTATCCACTTGGTTAAGAATTTTTCCTTCTATTTCTATGTCACATTTTGGTATCATCAATGTCTTTGATATCACTATTGTTACTGTTTTCTTGACATTCACGGAGAGTCATTTCGTTGCACTCTCTATTACGACAATATGAAACGATTGCTGAAGGTCTGTTGCATTATCTGCCACCAATAATGTGTCATGAACATAGCGTATATTGTTTATATTATAACCTCCTATTAGTTTTCCTGGCTTATCTTTGATCTCTCTCATTATTACTTCGCTATATAGAGAGAAGAGATCCGGTGACAAGACACACATGTGTCTTAACTCTAGCTATATTTGTTCGTAACTGCTCTCTTTATTTCCCATTTTATTTGTTGCTACTTGGTTCCTGTAAATATGCTTTATTAATATTAAATCATTCCCGTCAATGTTGATATCTTCCAATATTTTAATCAGCTCATCATGTTTCACTTTATCAAATGTCTTATTATAATTTATGAAGCACAAATGTATGTCTTTGCGTGTCTCTATTGACCATTACATTAGTTGTCCGTAATATTTATGTTGCATTGTTTGTACCCTTTCCTTCCACACTAAGAGTAAAAGAATGACAACAGCTTCAAGCCAATCTAATATAACATATATCTAATTGGCATTGTATATGAGCACGAGTCACACTCCGATCCAGTGCTGACACACAGCGGTACGTAATGTTCAGTATGCATCAGATTGTGTAGGAGATGCCGACAACAAAACTCCGTAATTGTGGAGCAAGATGGTCACACCTTTACATTTGAGAATTCTTCTTAAGGTAAGTCCTCATTAAAACAAAATAATGAGTCTGTACTAGACACGTGAGGAGTTTACTGGCTTTAATGACTCAGGTAAAAGGAATAACCACCTTGGAATATTGAGGTGTCTTCACCTTGACAACACGTAGCCCTGTCAATATAAATGACGGTGGTAACTAATGCAATAGGCTGACTGGAGACATGGGCTTTCCCACAGACTGACATCATGTGTGACAAATTGAGCATCTATTGAAGATCATGATGGGCTAGAATGAAAGACAGTTCGTGGAGTCTCTGTGGAGCCTGATCATAGCCAGGTGTATGTTTATGCCAGCATACGTTGGTAGAAGTAGATATGAACCAACATACCAAGACCACCTGTGAGCTGCTAGTATGGAAGTAATCTTCTACATGCATATATACATTTAGTCGAGCACCTTGTTCATCCTCAGATATAAACAGTTTGCTATATAAGAACAAATCCCTAGGTTCTTGATTGCCATCGCTATGAGCTACCATTCCTTGTTATAAAGTTATCGGCACAAGCATAGATCGCAATGCTATCAGGAACAAACAATACTTTATAGGAGTGAATATAGGAACTCAATTATTGCACTGCATAGCAATGAGATAGTAATAACTCAAGCAATGAAAATCATATGTAGTGAGTGACCTGATTGCTAGGAATGGTACCGACCGTCAATGTGAAACATGCCACATGCTACAATCATAACTATAGTATGTCCCGATTTGAATGCCTTCAATCACGATCAATTATTTTGAAAACTGTCTGTTGCATCGTTATGCAATTTTTCCAGCCGTCTTCTATTTACCCCCACCCAATGAATATGTCTTTGATAAGTCCAAAAACAACTTAAATCATCGAAAGCCGCGACATTTCTTTGATGTTTTGCTAAAAAACTAGTGATTTCTCGCAAAAAAATGTATGTTTACAGTAATGGACGCTCCGCCAATTCAGATGACACACAAGGCGTATCCGGATTCGTATGGGAGTGGGTGGAATGAAAGACTAGCTTAAATGTCGACAGGGCCGGCTGCATTGCACCTGGTTTTTATCCCATATGGCTGTTTCTTTCCGCAGCGCGGAAAGCGTCGCACAAAGCACGAACTCCGTAGCTCCAGCGACGACCCCCGGGAGTCTCCGAAAAAATGCACTCGTGAAATGAAGGACGCGGCCCGGAATCGAACATACAACCTTCGGAGCCCGAGTCAGACGGCTTGATCACTTCACCACGGAGAATCCCGAGAGGGGTGCAATGTGTAATATTAGTAAAGACAGAGAATTTACAGAGGCACGGGGTAAATAATTTGTAAATTAACAGGAAAGTAGAAGGAATATATTTCTTACCTTATTTTTCATTTCCTTCTTGTTTCTTCAGCTGCTGGTTAATAAAGTGTACACAAGTATTCATGTTAGCTTTTTATATTGAGTTCGTGAAAGCTTCCAAATAGCTGTGCGTTAATGTGCGTATGGAGTGACCAGAAATGATACCGCAATTTAGTCATCATGTTTCCATTTTTAAGGATCTGTTCAGCTGTCTGTGTAGTTTGTTCACACGTACACATGGGTGACAGACCCGCTTTGAGTCTTCGTGAAAGACTGTCTACTCTGCTGTTTACCGTTCAGAGACGGAACATGATTACCTGTTTTGCACTATGAAAATAGTTGTCAGTGTCTCTGTAGTGGGCTTTCTTCTTAACGACCAAGATGTTGGTCCTCTTTTCATTGAAGTTTATAGATTGATTCGTATGCACGTGTGTTGTCCCCTAATTTGACAACGTGTTTGCTCTCACGTTTCTTGTTATGCCACAATATGTCAGTTTCCACCGCAATATTACTCTTCTGTTGGTATTCAATGCGTTTAGTGTGTGTGTGTGTGTTTTTTTTTCTTCAATACAGTTGTTTGTCACCGCTGAGGGCTTGCGGAATTGAAAATTCATCACTGTGGAATACAAACTGTTGCCATTGACATTATGCTGATGCTGTAATGTTTAGGGCCTGCAATTCGTCTGAATAGTTGGAGCAAAATATCCCAGTAAGTGTGTACGTAGATTAAGGTCTGCGATCTGCTCAGACCTTAATCTGTGTCGGACGATTCCAGTAGGTTAATGATTGCTCTCGGTTGCATAAAATTCAATCCATCCTTTCTCCAATAGTCCTCTTCCTCTTTCAACACATGGTCCTCCCATTTTTTCCAGTAACTTTTATCAATATTTAATAGCGCGGACTGGGTTAGTATCTTCACGTCAGACAATTTGAATGTAGTATTGGCAGCTGCCACTTGTCCTTTAATTTTAGCCCACACAAGTTCTATATGGTTTAAATGAGAATGATACAGCGGAAGTCTCAAGCACCTATGGCCATGCTCTTCTATCAACTTGTCGATATGAAATTTCTTGCTTTTTCCCCCCCCCCCCCCCCCCCCCCCTGATTTACAAGGGACAACAACTGTAGCTTGAAATATGTTTCTGGAAATTGTATATTTTCCCTTCGGAGCCATATCTTTATTGCTTCCTTTGTGCTCGATGCCGTAGGTATTTTGTCTTCTTGGGCAACAACATTATGATGCATTGTCCATGATTAGACAAGGCGGTCTATCAAGGGATGGAAGTACTATATTCTCGAGCCAATCTCTAAATACATTACCATTCATATCATTATGATAATCCCTATTGTCTGTATGCTTTGATACGAACACGAGCCCAGCATTCTGTAGTAAGCCATTATTAGTACTACCAGCATAGGCTATGACCAAACGCTGTCCTTTACTACTGGGCACATAACGCTTTATCTTTCCATCCATTGATTGCCATTCCTTTTCACTTGTGTGGTGCGCATTGATCCACGTCTCATCCAAATACACTATGTCATAATTTTCTTTGCACATTACCCTTATTTCACGTAGGTATCTGCTTCTCAAGGCTCCTAAATGTGGTTGCTCGCAAAGAATATTTCTACCGCCCTTGTACTTTAAAAAAGTGAAGATAATGTCCTTATAATTTTCCACAAAGTTGTTTTGGATAGCTCTATGTTATTGTTCTTTCTCAACCAAACCCTAATTTTCTTACAGTCACTGTTTCTTTGGCATCCAGCATTTTTATAATTTTACGAGTCTCCGTGGCGAGTGGTCAAGCCTTTTGACTCGGGATCCAAAGATCGTGGGTTCGATTCCGGACCGCATCATTCGGTTCAAGAGTTAAATTTTTCGGAGACTTCTGTAGGTCGTCGCTAGAGCTGCGGAGTTCGTGCTTTGTGCGATGCTTTTCGCGCTGTGGAAATAGATCGAGCCATATGGGATATAACCCGGTGCAATGAAGTCGACCCTGTCGACTTTTTATAGCATTTTTATAATAGCTCGCCTTATGACATCTTTGTCAAAGCTGTCTACAATAATCTTTCTACCTACCGTTTGGTTATTGTGTTGTGGTTTAATTCCAGATTCTTGCACCCACCGACTCAAACCCAATGCATGCACTGTTCTTTTTTCGGAATTTGTAATAGTATAAAAAAGTTTCCTGCGATCAGCTTCTTGACAAAAATATGTGTACAACTTCATAGCGATTCTTGAAGTGTACAATTTCGCATTAAATCCCATTGAAAAATATTCACACATTTCAATGTTAGCGATAAGTGGTAAGATTTTTTTTTTAAACAAAAAACAAAAAAACATATTAATCAGGTTTCATGAAATAACCCACATTTTGAGACACCTCTGAACAGTCCTTGTTTGAACAACGCGGGGGGTTGGCATAAGGCCAATCCCTTCAAAACACGTACAATATTCAACATTGAACGCTGATTGTCTTGCTACGCCGTAATACATTTAAAATTATGAATTTCATCTCAGACCCGTAAATTATATACCGCATATAAAGAAACTTTGAAATCTGCTGTAAAATCTCCAGAACAAAAATTGTTTATGTTGGGTGGACATAATGATAAGGTTATATACTAAACCTCATAATTTTCCCTCAGTTGGTTACTGAGATATGGATGTTTATATTGAGGCAAACAAATGTGGACATACTATAGTAGTTTAATTCAATCATAAAGAACTCATATCTATCGCTTTGATCCAAACACTCGACTCAACAAGAATCCTAACACTATGAATGCCTAATAGTTACTAAACTTGATCAACAAGCTCACGTAAATATATTCCACACTCACTGATCTATGTTGCGAATTTATATATATATATATATATATATATATATATATATATATATATATATATATATATATATATATATATATATATATATATATATATATATATATCGACGACTTACACTTGCCGCAATCCGTGATCTCTCTATGAGTCGGCGTGGGCTTAATATTTTAGAAGCGTTTTTACGTTTACGGTAAAAAACTGATTGCTACTGAACAAAAATCGCCCAGCAGCTCGGCTTTAAAGCTTGCGAAAAAAATGACATTTTGCAGACAAGCGGCCTTCCAGGTAAATGACAACTTTGACAGCCAGGTAGGAGTAGACAGCTGTGGATCAGCTCAATTTTTTCAGTGAGGAAAACATCTATTTAGTTTGACTTGACTATTTAGTTCTATTTTGTCTATTTAGTTTCGGAGCTTGTAAAGACAAACAGGATTTCAAAGCAACTGAGCCACCTAACGGTGGAACTGACAGTGATTAAGTGCATGTCCCCCACTAAAACTAAAGTTCAAGTAGAAACGTCTAGTTTCAGTACACAGGAAATATTAAAAATGTCCCCACAGAGTGCTTGCTGATGTATGATGCAGTGTATGAACAGAGCGCCCGGAATTTGCAAATCTTAAAACTAAGTCCTGGTCTGCCCCATGAGACCCTTCATCACCCCAGCCAAGTTTTTTTCCTCCATCAACTGTAACACCTAGAAGCTGATTCACCTTAAAGTTATAGTCTTGAAAAACTGTTTAGACTTTCATGAAAATGTATTTTCCAATCGTTGTTCCATGTATGCTGCAAACGGATGCCAACTCTTCAGTTATATTTAAGTCAAAATTGACATCACAAATGAACATGGAAAGTTGCGACATACTCGAGAGATCAGTAGACGCATCCAGCGCCAGAGAATACCACAACAAGTTCCTAATTTCCTCGCGTATCTGTAGCATTATGTTCTTTCCACATTCTTCTGTTCTTCGCACAACTGAACTTGCCGAAAGCTGATAGTTACAAACAAATCAGCTTTCCCAGTACACAAGTCATTTTCTGCTTCCATCATACATTCCTTGATAAAGTTGCCATCAGTAAACAGTTTTCCTCGTTCTGCCATCTTTTGCACTATTTTGTACGAGTGACAGATTCATTTTCAGAAAACTTTCTCATGAAGAGATTTCTTTGTGTTTCTTAACCACGTTTCATGGACTCATTTTTCTCAGCGCCTAACTTTCCAGAAAACGTTGAATATGTTGATATATTTTTGTTTCGTAGTGACGCCGAAGATTGTACTCTTTCAAAACTGCAACACTTTCGCTGCATATTACGCAATCCGTTTTCGGGTCCTTTGTTTCAACAAAAAAACAAGTATTTTACTCGCCATTCTTCATTGAAACCGCGACACTCGGAGTGCACTTTTCTGTTCTCAGTAGCCATGATGAAGGGTGAAGTACACGGGATCTGAAAATGAAAAAAATAAAGACATTGAATTATAAACATAATTAAAATCCTATTGAAACACTAGAAAAGCAGAGGACTAGGGGTCACTGGTGAAGCTACGGCTATAACTAGCCTCAAGAGTATGACTGGTAGTTGCATTACGAGCAGTAAATAGAGACTTTAATGTTATTCTTTTTTTTCAAAATTTGTCTTTAAAGTTTGAAAGTAATTCAAATCTGAATTAATATGAGCATTATGTTATGTGAGTCTTGTCACCAGATCTCTTCTCCCTATATAGCGAAGTAATAATGAGAGAGTGTCGTAGTATTTCCTGGGGTGGGGGAAGCATACTATTACATCTTAATAACGGGATAGATGCACTCTGGGAATACAATAAATCTCAGTCTACAGACCCCACCAGCCCTTGGATTCCTGTCTCTCTCACTATCAACCGCTGGACAATACCTTTTTCACCTCTCATCCAGAACAGATGACACGACTCTGGTGTCTACACATAATGACTAGATGATATAATGTACAAGAGGATTATCAACAAGCGGAATGTTCATGAGATAATCCTGGCTACCGCCAGGCGATAGACGAAATGGCTATCTGGATTAGTCTCGGGCCCGTCTCACTCATCACGACACTGGGTACGATACCACAAGGTTAAAGAGGTACTCATCTGCACACGTCGCGTGGAATGTCTCTGCCGAGGGGTAGTCTCAACTGGAATGACTAGCACGTAAATGGGGTTGACTCCAAGTTGCGGTGGTACGTGATGACTCCGGACTAACACCCCTGTAGAAGTTCTAAAGGCCTGTCCTTCAAGCGTCCACTGGAAAGGGCCTGTGCTAGACAACGGTCCTAAGAAGCCACCATAACATTTAACACACATTTAACAATGTCAAAGTTCTGGAAACAGATAGTGGTCTCTAATGGGATCAGGATGGGTATAACTGGGCCTATAAGCACAGAAAGTTGGCACAGTTTAATTTGACTTGTCACTAAAAAGTCAGTACTGGTAGCACGTGACCCGGTAAGGAATGTAACAAGTTTTTCCTATTCCTACATGGTAGACTGTTCCCGGAACACCAGGCCATCATGAAATAAAGGGTATTTAGTCTTCTCTACCCGTTTGGCTAGTGGGTCAAAATGTCAAAACTGTTCACAGACAAGGGGACACGATACTCGCCCGTGTGTAGCCATCATAATATTTGGGGGACTGACTGAAGATCTTTAGGGGTTTTAGACGGGACTGGATTGTGGCGTCGTGACTTCCCGGCACGGGGTGTGGTGTAAAGCCTCACGTCACGTCACATAGGTAAGCCACCATTTAGCAGCCTTCACCAAGTCTCTTCCTCGGGTCCCGTCACGTAGTCTATCAGAAAGTAGAACCTGCCAAAGATAACACCATGTGGAATATCGTGACACAGACTTCCCCCCAAATTTACACGTTACCTATGTGTACTCAGCATAGGCCGGTGTCGCCATGCCCCGCCGGCAGCCTCACAGACCAGGATCCCTCCCAAAAACTGAACTGGGTCTGGGTCCTAACAAGTGCTGGCTGAACCGTCCTCCGTCTCGAACCCCCAAGGTAGGGCTTTAATCTGGTCATGGTGTCGGCGAAATCCTTCTGCCCTAAAAAAACTTCTAAGGACACAATATACCAGGTTAGTAGGTTAAAGGTACCTAGAGACAGAATGGCTCTGAAGAGAGCCGGTGACCACCGAATTCCCCTCCATCAGGTAGCCCCCTCCCCCTGGTTCGATTTTAGGATTACCTATATACACCAGGTCTCCTGGAGCTCTAGCTCTGATCCAGGAATGTAATAGATTATACAGGGAAATCCCCCTGTAGCGGAAGTCCACACCCCGTTCCCTCCCCCCCTAGTTAAGGTCAGAGCATTTGGAACGGGGTTTTAGCTGGCGTTTACCAGCCTGTCGCATTCCCCAGTTTCTCCAGGTCAACCCCTTTGGGAACCAACTGCCTATCAAGATGTGTTCCGTTACGGCAACCAAAAACATAAAGAGTAAGCAGAAAGTTTAGCAAAGCCGTGGGCCACACCAAAAATTCGAACTTAGACACCCCAATGTCCTTCGAATGACCTTCGACTGTCCGGGGACCATCGCAGGGGTTTTGTCTAGTTGGGCCCAGTTCCCTGATACCCCACTCGACCTTGTTCTACAACGCCTTCGCCCACGTCCTTTTTTTGTCGACTACGTTAGAGTTCTAAGGCCCCCCAGGAGTGAAATCGGACTACTAACACTATTGGGCCTGTCCTAAATGTCTATAACTACTTGTAGCGGGAATAACACGCATTCACGTACTTGTACAAATTTTAACGCAAAAAAAAGGCCTACAATCCATCGTGTTCAACTAGCCTGCAGTGTTAAGTTTAAAAAACAAGCCCCCAGGTTCACCCGACTGACCTTTGTGCGCCGGGCGGGACATGTGGTCGAACAGCTTCGGTTCACCGCGGTAGCGACACACATTATTTATCTAAATATGTTTTTACGTACCTTACGACAAACTGTGCATTCAGAATTGAGGAGCTCCCGTCCCAACACTGGACGTTCTGTCGGTTTCTTTGATAAACAGCAAAACACTGGCTTCATTCTCCCCTTTACGAATTAACACAGTCGTTCAAACACAACGTCTTGCTCCACGGCCGGATCCCTGAGCCTCTCTTTTTCTGAACGGTTCTTGCGCATGCGTTAGCGGAAAATGGTTGGGGTTTAGCTTGTCTCACACGAACAGCCTAGAAGACAAGGGCCACCAATCGCCCTTGCGTGGGGTACATTAATACCTCATGGTATCCCCTTTGACTAGATCGGCTGTTCTACTTAAAAAAGGGGGAAATTTGGGCTTTTGGGGTTTTGCTAGGTGAATTCTCAGCAGTTCCGCGCGACTGTCTCCTGCTGGATGTTCACTCCTAGCAAACTCGTCCTCTCCTCTGGGACGGGTGCCTAGACAGAAAGTCAGCCCCAAAATTCTCCTTACCAGGAATGTATTCCACCGTAAAGGTGAGGGCTGAAGCAACAACGCCAAAGCATCAAACGCGCGTTGAGCTTTCGGGAGGTGGCCAAGCCCCTCTTTGGTTGATGGTCTGCCTGTGTCTCAAAGGTCAACCTCCCCCTCAATTTGGGCAGTACTTGGACAGCCCGTCTCATATCAGTGATCGACAACCGCCTTGCCCATCGAGTCCTTTACGTTCGGCCGGACGACCATCCGACTCGCGTACGCAATGGGGCGCATACCCGACGGATCTTCACTTCCCGGCGTACCAGTGCGTCACTACCGCATGTCTCCCTACAAACATGTCTCGGATTTGCGGTATCGTCCTCGATGGACGATATAGTCTTCCAGAACCCTCTGGACTCGGGTTTCCCTGGCCATCTCTTTCGATAGCGGGGCCATCAGTCGATTGTCGGTCGGAGTCCAGGTATCTCGCGCCGCATCCGACGTTACCCACCCCCCTTTCCCAACTGGGGTACTAGTGACTGACATCGCCGACAGGTGCCGAGATTTTTCCCGGACCTCTCCTCGTTTTTCCGCAGGAGATTTTCATGGAAAATTCTCAAAATTTTCCCCCCATCCGGATCTCGTATTGGTTTTGGACACTACCCTGACCACGGGATAAGGTCCTTGCCCATCCTACCTCGAGCATATTGGTCGCTTGGACCCCCCAAAATATCTATCTCCCCCCCTTAAGACCCAATCTAGTCTTAGTCCCATTTGAGGGTGTACCTTCTGGCACTCTGGGCATGACTTTACTAACCGGCGTACATCGCCAGTCATTTCGTAGCCAGTAATAATGACCGAAATTCGCTGCAGCGTCGCTCTGACCCCATATGTCCTTCCGGATAGGTTACTACCCGATATGGTGTGTCCCCTCTGAAGAATTGGGGGACGGTAGTCCGTCGGGACCACCAACTGCCCGTGCAGTTCATCTCCCCTTCCGGCTCTCCGGTAGAGCAGGGATTCTTCAGATAGTACTGGTCCCGTTGCCGTGGGTCATACTTTTCTGCAGCTTCTTGTAGCACGGACGTAGTGTCGCGTCTTCGCTCTGGGCCGTGCGCAAACCCCTTGGGGTTTTTGAGCTGGTTGTGTTTGCCTCGTCTTTCCCCGTGGGGCGCCGGTATTATGTCGCCTAGGTGGATTGGGTTTCTTCGGCACCCTAGAAATACAAAATTTTCCCCAGAATCACGGGATATAGGGGATGAGTAATACCGCGGCTGGATGTGCCCGGACGTTCTCGACCTAACCTCTACGTTAGGATGGGTAACGTCATGGCTACCGCACTCTTCATGCCCGCTGTATCTTTGATGCTTTCCCCAGTGAGTTGGTCTGGCCGCACAAGACTGGCGGCAATGACGCTTCCCCGTCTAGGCCAGTGTCATAGAGACACTCAACCTGCTGGGCCCTTAACTTCGATCGTTCGGGCCAGAGGTGGCCTCCTTGATCCAGAGTCCTCTTCGCCGACCTCGACCTTTTCGGTGGCAACCGCCTTTTTGGGGCCCCTAGGCAGGCCGCGAAGTGTGAGCTCTTAGCCGTCGATCTGCATCCCTTGTTTGTGCGAGGGTGACTGGGCAAATAGAACACCACTTCTCACTCCCTTTCCGTTTCGGTGGAGAGTTATGTTGCTCTTGCTCCCATCTTTTCGACTTCTCGGACTCTGGTCAGAGGATTTCTCATAAGGTTTTACATTCTTGGCATGAGAGGGTTTTTTAGTTTCTTTCTGTCAGTCTTGTCCTGACTTTACCTGGAGGGATGGGTTTTCCCCCCCTTCACCATGCACCTCGACGAATCGTTCGGCCCTTTTGGCTACTACCTCTAATCTTTCCGCCCCTTGTTCTCCAAAAACTCTTTTAGCGGTTTCGACATATGCTTCCGCATCTGGTCGACGATCATCAGTTCCTCGAGACTGTCGTAATCGTGCGCGAACTGAGCTAATCCATCCATTTTTTGGGGGTAGGATCAAACGCTCGCCGTATGCAGCAAATAACTCACTCGGCTCTCGTGTCGCCCCTCGAAACTTCTTGCGGTAAATATGCGACGTCATCTCGAACCGTTTCAAAGCGCGCCTTCAGCGGCATAATTATTCTCGTGACCCGCCGGTAAACGCGAATAGATCTCGTAAGCGGTACCGCGCCCAAACCCCCGGGACAGTTTCAGACCCACTTGTCTCTATCGATCTTTAGGTCTTAGTCAGATATGAACTGAGCTACGTATAACAGTAGACGGTACTACCTGGTTTCTGTTAGCGCCGAACGTTGGGCGGCGCTTACCAAACCCGACACCCCACATTGTGCCAACGGCTTCGGGCGGAAGAGCACAATTGGGAGGGTACAAGCCTTACCCTGGTGCGAGGAAATGCAAGCTAAAGACAAAATTGTCATGTCAGGGCAGACCAGGCCCTAAGCCTTGGTTGGCGACTGGTCTTAGGATCGAAGCTCCGACAGGCGGACAGTTAGCAATGCTTTGCTGATCCGGCAGCTTCTGCAGCTTGTCTTGTTACCAGATGTAGGGGTGTTACCTTTCCTCTGGAGTGAACTAGGCAGGCCGAGAGAGGGATCATGCTGCATGGGCAACACATGATCTCTATATTTTAGCCCAGGCTTTGTGCTATGGAGAGGCAATAACTCCCCCTTAAATGAAAAGTGGGGTCAAATTAAGGAAACTCTTTTTAAAACTGCCGTAGGGTTTTACGGCACTGTGGATCATAAGAGGAGGACTGGTTTGCGGCCAACAGCGAGACTCTGCAGCCCGATTGATAAAAAAGAAAGCTCTCTTAAGAAACAAGGAAAGACCAACGCGTAACACTCTGAGTGAGCTAAAGGGAAGCTAAAGGGGAAAAA
>JACEFZ010007554.1:0-52846 GCA_014155875.1 Cepaea nemoralis
AGATGTCTAGAAGAAACCCCAAAACGGACATCCTGATTGTGCGGGAGCTTAAATAAAAAAATGGTAAGAAAAACTAATAAAAAAGTGGCCGGTATGGAAAGCCTACATACAACTTCAAATGATAATGGATGGAGAGTCATCAACCTGGCAGAAGCCAAAGGACTGCAGATTAGCAGTACCAGACTACAAAGAAAGGATATACACAAACAAACTTGGAAATCATGTGACAAGAGAACCTATAATCAAATAGAT
This sequence comes from Cepaea nemoralis, assembly GCA_014155875.1. Taxonomy (NCBI): domain Eukaryota; kingdom Metazoa; phylum Mollusca; class Gastropoda; order Stylommatophora; family Helicidae; genus Cepaea; species Cepaea nemoralis. The sequence goes on from JACEFZ010007554.1 coordinate 253, forward strand.
CACATTTTAATTAACAACAGAAAATGCATCAAACATACAGCAAGTCAGAAGTTATAGAGGAGCTGAGTGCCACAGTGACCATTTCCTCGTTGGAGCAAATTTAAAATAAAACTTAAGAGAGCTTTCTATACTAAATTACAAAGATTACACCCAACATATAACAGAGAAAAACTACAAGACATTACAGTCAAAGAGAAATTTACAGATGAAATTAAAATGTAAACTTGAAACTTTTCAAAACCCTTTGGAGGAAGCGTTGACCAAACTTGGTTGAACATCAAGAATACACTTCAATCTACCGCAGAAGAATGTCTCGGTGTGTCAACCACGCATAGAAAGAACAGATGGTTCAATCAAAAATGTGAAGAAGCAGTCACTAAGAAGAAGAATGCCAGACATGTATGGTTAAATGACATCAATAACATCCAAAGGAAGAGCATTATAGAAATGAATGTAAAGAGGCTACAAAAATAGTCAGACAGCAGAAGCGAGAATATATGAGTAATATAATCAAAGATATGGAAACTAATCACCAGAAAAAATGAATCCAGAAAGTTTTTTAAAGTACTGAAGGTCAATGAAACGAGGGCACCAACAAACACATATGGTTTAAAAGACAAAAATGGGAATATGATAAATACCAATGAAGAAATGTGCAACACATGGAAAGAATATTTTATTGAATTACTAAATTGTGAAGCTCCAAGTAACATTTTCCCACAGGAAGAGGTTCTAACATGCGAACCACAAATTGAAGAACCTACATTTGAAGAAATCCTATATGTAATCACACGACTTAAAAACAATAAGGCAACTGGGACTGATGGAATTGCTGCTGAATTTATAAAGGCAGGTGGCCATGCATTACATCTAAGCCTATACGAACTAATAATAAAAATCTGGAGGACAGAAGAATTACCCCATGACTGGAAAGAGTCATTATTGATACCTATCTTAAGAAAGGAGACAAGTTCCAATGTGGAAATTATAGAGGAATATCACTACTGTCCACAAGCTATAAGATACTATCCGCAGTATTACTAAATAGACTAAAACCATATTCAGAAGACATATTAGGTGACTACCAGGCGGGTTTTAGACAAAACAGATCACAATAGATCAGATATTTATCTTACGACAATAGCCGAGAAACATTGGGAATATAAAAGAGATCTCCATAAAATTTTTGTGGATTTAAAAAGGCTTATGATAGTGTCCATAGGAATAGTCTATGGAATGTTACTGCAGGAATTTGGAATACCAAGGAAGTTAATTAACATGACCTAAACTATGCATGGAAGATACTTATAATATAGTAACATATAAAGGCAGGAAATCAGACCCCTTCCAAATAACATCTGGCTTGAAACAGGGTGATGCACTATCGCCGCTACTCTTCAATCTGGCTCTAGAGAAAGTTGTAAGGAAGGTAAAGGAGGAATGTGATATTGGAGGAACATCCAGGCTGCTTGGTTATGCAGATGATATAGATATTATAGGGCAAAGTGAACAAAAGACATTAGAAATATTGACTCACTTAAAGGAAAAAGCCCAACAGATGGGGCTGGTTATCAACCAAGATAAGACAGAATATATGGTAATTTCAAGAGACGGAATGGCTAAAAACTCTGGCCACATACAAATAGATAATATGACCATTAAAGAACGGAAACATACAAATACCTGGGTACAATCTTCAACTGCTCCAACATCATAAGGGAAGAAATACAAACTAGAATCAACTCTGGGAAATAAGATATACTATGCACTACAACATCTACTAAAATCAAAGGCGCTATCTCGTAACACCAAAATCACAATATACAAAACACTGATCAGACCAGTTGTGCTGTATGGCTCTGAAACCTGGAGTACAACGAAAGGAGACGAAGCCTTGTTACAAACCTTTGAGAACAAAATTTTAAGACGCATCTTTGGACCCATTAGGGATACACAAAGTGGAGAGTGGAAAAGAAGAAGTAACAAAGACATTTATGATTGTTTAAGTCCCGCTAATCACTGGTATCATGAAGGCTAATAGACTACAATGGCTGGGGCATATAGAAAGAATGGAAGATAATAGGGAAACAAACCTCGCTTACACTCAGGAAATAAATGGCCCGTAGACCCCGAGGTAGACCAAGAAGGCGGTGGAGAGATAATATACATACAGACCTACAAGCACTTGGAATCAACGACTGGCAAGAGAAGGTCCACCAGAGAGACGAATGGAGACAGATTGTATTTGCAGCAAAGAACCTCAATGGCTCGGAATGCTGAAGAAGAAGAAGATATATATATATATATATATATATAATATATATATATATATCTATATATATATATCTATATATATATATATATATATATATATATAGATATATATATTATGCCGGTCTCTCTGGCCGAGGGGTTACAACACTTTCTCCGTAATCCCGTTTATCACGCAGTCTCGTAACGGGAGTGTACTGTGAGCGTTTCGACCCCCGCTGGTGACTTGCGGGATACTGAGCCGGCTGCTCAGAAAGCAATGGCAAACTACTGAGCGTAGTCTTTCCAAGAAATCAACAGACAGCTGAAAGATGCTGGTGTTGAAAGCGATGTCCTGTAAAGGATATGCAATATATATATATATATATATATATATATATATATATATATATATATATATATATATATATATATATATATATATATATATATTGGAGCCGGCTACATGGCCGAGGAGTTAGCAGCTTTCTCCGCTAACCCCGAATACTCTCGTCACGTGACGCGACGAGAATTAGCAGTGGTTCGGATCGAAAAAGTGACTTATGAGAGTATGGAGCCGGTCGGTCAAAAAGTCGTGGCGTGCTGATGAGCGTAATCTAGCCTAGGAATCAACATACAGCTGAAAGATGCTGGTGTTGACCGCAATATTCTGAAACAGGATGGAAACGCGGAAATATATATATATATATATATATATATATATATATATATATATATATATATATATATATATATATATATATATATATATTGGTAACTTCTTTTATTTTAATCAAATTATGTTCAAACGAGTTATGGCTATTTTTTTGTTCTTTTTTAAGTCGCACATCCCTTATACGACGTTGCAGTCAACACCAGCATTTGTCATCTGTTGTTAATGTTCTTGGCAAGATTACGCTCAGTAGTTTAGTTATGGATATACTACATTAAAAAGCACACGCCTTAGTCTAAAGAAACCATGGGACATAACTACTGAACAACTCTTTTAAGTGACGTTACTCAAATAAAAATGCATTTATGTTGTTATTAAATAATGACAAAAAGTGTTCTAAGCTATTTTTAATTTTGTAAATTTTATTGGTAAAAGTTTTATTTAAATGAAAGTAAAAATGTAATCTATCTTTTAGAAACTTCTAAGAATAATTACATCATTTTGTAAATATTACAATTTTACAACCCATTAGTGTGTTTCTTATGCATAATACAATAACTGTTTTATATGATGTAATGTAACTGTCAAATTTAAGTGTATATGAATTTTTGTCCGGTCTGTGAAAGGCCAAGAAAGGAGCATGGTTGGGTTAATGTGTCTATAACAAAAATGGGGACATAATGGGGCAACTCTGGCGTCTATGGAACCGCGAGCCGTTAAACAATAATTAAATTAAATTAATCGGTGTGATTGCTGGTCGTTAAGAAAGCAATCGCAAACTTCTGAACGTAAACATCCAAACTTACTAAACAAGCTGAATAGCGCATAAACGCCTTTGAATATAAATGTTATGGACGAGTTCTAAGAATAACTTGGGTAAAGAAAAGAAAAAAAATGTATCCATACTTCAAGAGTTGAATATTGAAGAAGGTTGGCTATTAAAGACGATAAAATAAAGAAAGTTGAAATATTTCGGTCACTTGAAACATCACAAAAGTTTGGAGAGAACAATAATGGACGGGTATATGCCTGGGAAGAGAGGAAGAGGAAGGCCAAAGAGAAGATGGGTGCAGGATGTGGCGGATGATCTCCAGATATGTGTATCAGACGCGGGACATCTTGCTTATGATCGAGAGGTTTTCCAGAAGGTTGTTATGGGAGCGAGGTTCTGCAAAGGACATGCTACAGAATGAATGAGTATTCGATGGTGTAGGGAATTACCTTCTGCCAGGCTGAAGAGACAACAGAATGCGTAGTCATTCGGTCCCTTGGTAATGGGGATATTATCTGCCAAGCATTGGAGAGGAATAACTAACAGTATAACAGAACATAAATAGAAAGAATAGAACTGATTAATTAGTCTAGTTATTTTGTTTTGAATTTGTATTATTGTTTGGTTTTCTGGACACATGTCATTGTTTACAAAGCTGTGGATGTATCAAAGGTGTGAGAACCAAATGGTATTGATTGTTTGGTTTTGTTTGCATTGATGTTTGGGGATACATGGGGTTATCACAATCAAATGTGTTTATAATATTGCATATCATCCCATGGACTTTGCAAAGATTCAATACAATTATAAGTATTTATGTAAAAAAAAAAAAAAAAACAGGCAAACTATTTTAGGGTATGAATGAGACGTCCTGTAATGGATATGGAACTAATTAACCTAATACGTTTCAGGGATTAGTAATTTCGTACAAAGCACTGTAGAAAGATGCTGTTCCTTGTTTGTTGAATTCCGTTTTCCACCATTCTCTGGCTTTGAATTCGAGCGTTGTTCACACACATGTGACTACTACTACTGGTTGATACTACTAGTGAGTGCACAGTACTTATTTGTTTTGTCTTGTGGGTTAGCTTTTCCCATGTGTCCGCCTCCTTCAGGCCAACCCACTCTGACTTTTGAGGTACTTGTAATTCACGTCTCCAAGTCAAGGACAAGAAGTCAACATTTAAGTGCAACTCACCTGCATGCGGAACGAACCCCTATCGCGGTCATCGGAGAGAGGTTAAGTCTACTACCGTTAATTTCCGTGAATTTTGAGAATATACTGACAGCGTGAGAAGCTAATTTCATTTTATTGTTAAACTTCATCCTCTCAGACTTAAACACCCTGATGCCGTATCATCACTGATAGCATGTACACACGATAATAGTAGTCAATAGAAGTGAATTATTCTCATGATTGCAGCCGCGCCATTTCTCGTGTGTGCTGGGAGTCGGTAAGTCAAAGTAAAGGGAACTTGTACACACTTAAGGCGTACTGGGCATATCCGATCCGATCTGTAGAAAAAAAAAACTGTCCACCTAGTTCAACCAGCCTCAGTGGCGTTGGTTATAGTTATGATGGTTCACACTGTGTGTCTAGTTTCTATCGTTTTCTGTGTCAGTGTTAGATGACTTTTCTAATTTCGAAGTGTTTGTGTCTGTGACGTCAGTCGGGGGATTGGCCGGTGGGTACTCCTTTCTGTCAGTTTCTTCCTGCTTTTTCCGTTCGTCAGTGAAGGCTCCTGGCTCGTCTGATTATGAGGACTCTTTATTTGCTTTTTTAAAGGCTGTATTTCTTTGGGTTCTTTGTATACATTGGAGTACTCTTTTACACTCATGTCACTTATGGATATGTCGGATTTCTCCTCTATGCTTTCATAAGATATCTGGTAGGATAATGGTTTCTCCTTGAGTTTCCTGGACATCGTGGGTGGATCTTTCGTCTTAATTTGAGGTTTCTGGCCGGTCTTTGGTTTGGCTTTAGCTTGTGGCTTCTCCGTGGTCTTTTACTTGGTTTATGCTGGCTTGTTTTGGGCAAGTTCGCTTTTGGCTTTCAGTAGTTCTCTCTCTCTCTCTCTCTTTCTCTCTCTCTCTCTCTCTCTCTCTCTCTCTCGCTCTCTCTTTCTCTCTCTATCTCTCTCTCTCTCTCTCTCTCTCTCTCTTCTCTCTTTCCGTTTTGATTGCATTGCAGAATTTCTTCGTGCTCTTTCATCATTTGGGCCATGCATTCCACCGCTTGTTGTTCTATGTTGATCGCATTCCATGGCTCCTGATTTCTTCGGGATTGCAATAAATATAGAATGACATAATTCAGGAGGTATATCTCCAGTATCGTATATTGCGTTCAGCAGTCTTGTAACTTGGTCTATTCCATATTTGTCTAAGGCATTGATCATTTCTACTATGATGTTATCTGTACCCGGGGTCTTGCCAGTTTTCATATATTTAAGAGCATTCTACACTTCTATCTTCAAAATTTATGGTCCCTCATTGTTATTCCGTTGATCATATTGTTCTTCTCTTGTATCATCATAAAGGTCTTTCAGATAATCTGACCACGTATGTAAAATCTGATCTTTTTCTATTATGATTTTTCCATCTTTGGTTTTTAGGCAACCCGTTAATGTGTGTGTTCTTTTGTTAGTGATGTCATTAATTCTTTTGTGCATTAATTTGGTATTACAAATATTGTATGTGGTATTCAATTTCCTTGCAATTTTGCTCAAGCCATGTTTCTTTTGCCTCTTTGCACAGCTTCCTAATTTTCCTGTGAATCTCTTCATATTTCTACTTGTTATTTTTGTTATTTCTTCTTACTTTCATGAGTTTTAAGATGTCTTCCGTCATCCATTTCTTGGGTCCTATTATCTTTATTTTTAGGATGGTTGTTTCTGCAGGTTGGTTGACTGATTTTTTAAATATTTCCCATTGGTCATTGACGTCCTGAAATAATATTTCCCTATCGGATAATGCACAGAATCTGTTCTTTACCTTTACGTTGAATTTATCTTTTATTTCCTCACTATTCAGTGCTCGTATATCAAATTGTGTGTTTCTTGGTGATTATTTGACTTTCTTTAATTTTATATGTAAATTGCTTAACATTAATCTATGGTCGCTGTAGCAGTCTGCGCTTGGTATAGTTTTTTGCGACTTTTAAGGCATTTCAAAATCTTCTGTTGATGAGGATGTAATCAATCTGATTTCTGATCTTATGATCAGGACTCTTCCATGTCCACAATCTCATTGGATGCTGTTGAAACCAAGTGTGTGTGTGTGTGTGTGTGTGTGTGTGTGTGTGTGTGTGTGTGTGTCTAGTGTGTAGTAGTGTGTATATATATATATATATATATATATATATATATATATATATATATATATATATATATATATATATATATAAGTTGTATGCCTTTCCCTGTTCTGTTTATGAACTGTCTGACCAGCCGCTTGTATTTCTGGATTGCTGTTTATGTGCAGGCACTCCGTCATTGTCATTGGGGTTTTGGTTTTGACGAAGTAATCTCTCAGATCCCTTCGCTCAATATTGTACTTGTCGCATGCTAGTAAATAATGTTCAATGGTGTTGTTTTCTAGGCATGCTCTGCAGTATGGATTTTCTCTTGTGTCTTTCCAGTTTTCAAGTCTGATTCTCCACAACTGTCTCTTTGCCGGTGCTTTCATGTTGGTCTTGGCTTGTGGTTTGTAGCTTGGTTCACCCAGTACTTGGTATGCATGACGACCTCTGGCTCCGTCTCGACATTGTTTCCTCCATTCTTGGAGAATGTGGTTTTTGGTGATACTTTTTCCTTCTTTTCCTAGGCCTGTGCTGATTTTATTACTACTGGTTAGTCCTCGTTTCGCCGCTCTGTCTACTTGTTTCGTTTTCCGGGATACCCCTGTTACCTGGTATCCATCCGATTGTGACTTGCCATCCCATGAACCTTAGGTTGGTGGCTGCAGCTAATATCTCCTCTTTTATGTCGGGTCTGTTTCCTCTTGTGAAGTTCCTGAGCGTTTTTACTGAGGACAAGGAGTTTGTCAATATACACAGTCTCAGCGGTGGTTTTTCGGCTGACCATTCAGTATGGCTACCAGTTCGGCCGTGCATACTGCTGTCTGGTCTGTTAGTTTGAACCGTTTCTTCAGTTTCCAGTCTGGGACCACTACTCCTGTTCCTACCTCTACCTATGCGTTCTTGGACCCGTCTGTGTATGAGGTTGTCCTTACTGATTTCTTCTATGTACGCCTCGACCGCGTCTCTTGCATATGTGTCCTCCGTGTCCTTGGTGATGGTCTTTGCTGGGCTCGTGTCTGTGAATGGGACTGTTAGTTCCCATGGTGGTCTTGTAAGCTTGTAACGTTTTGTCTGTTTCAGGGTTTCTTTGATCTAGATTTAATGATCTCGTTTCATTGGTCTCTCTTAGGCAATCTTTGTTAGTTACTGTGACAGTCAAAGGAATTCGCAACATCGCTTTTTGCGTTGATTTCTATTGTATGAAACGTTGGTCGTTCAGAAAGCTATGACAAACTACTGAATTAAACGTTATCTAGTAAATCACTGTCAACCAATAAATACCGAGATTGAGGAAACGTAGAGATAAACAAAAAACATAGAATGTTTCATTATGCTTTAAAATCTTCGTTTCATAATATTATTTAGTGAGGGTAACAGGGTAAATATTCCTAGATGTATTAACCTTGTTGATTTTTATGTTTACTTTCAGGCTTGCCAGAATGAACAGCCTGGGGGAGGGGGGGGGGGGTCTTATTTAGCGGGGAGATATATTCTTCGAGCTGCAAGTTCAAACGAGTCTCTGAAAAATGGAGCGCAGACAATCTCAAAATCAAGGGTCAAAGAACACGCGAAACAGTAGGGGCACACAGACACACAAGACATAAATACATCACGCAGACATTTAAGGAGAAACTGCATCACACAGACACACAAGACATAACTACATCACACAGACATATAAGGAGAAACTGCTTCACACAGATATACTAGAATCAACTACACCACACAGACATAAAGAAACAATTACATCACGCAGACATACACGAAACAGCTACTTTATGCAGGCATAATTGAAACGACTACATCACACAGGGAGACCCAAAAAAAAAAAAAAAATAACAACAACGACTATACCATACAGTGAGACAAGAAACAGCTAAACCACACAGTGAGACCAGAAACATCTACAAAAGACAGTGAGACAAGAATCAACTACATTATACAATGAGACGAAAAACAAGCACATCCTACAGTGAGATCAGAAACAGCTAAACCACACAGTGAGTCAAGAAGTAGCTACATCACACAGTGAAGCAAGACACAGCAGCTATGGGAAGTCAATAAGTAAGTCACAAGTGGCTGTAGAAAAATAACTAAATCAGATAACAACTTGAAATCAGTTTATTTGTATACATACATTATCCCTTTATTTCTCAACATAATTTCCATCAACATTGATGTACTTATCTCATCGTTTTATTAGTCCTCCTAAACCGACTGCTTAGAACTGCGTGGTTTGTTTTCTAAATCACGTTTTCATTTCACATTCAACTTCGGCGTCATTCGCGAAATGTCTCCCGCCAAGGTAGGGTTTTCAGTGGACCAACAAGGTGGAAATCTCTAGGGGCTAAGTCGGGGCTATAAGGTGGACGTTCCAGAACTTCCCACCTTAGTTGGTTAATTTTCTCATGAGTTAATCGAGCCGTATGTGGCCTGGCATTGTCATGAAGAAGCAACACTCCTCTAGTCAGCAGTCCTGGACGTTTTCTTCGAATTGCATCATGAAGCATCGATAGAACTTCACAGTACGATTCAGAATTCACATTTTCACCTTCCTTCTTGAAATTCGTTAAAAGCACTTCTTGACAATCGCAGAACGGATGCTTCTGTTGCAATCTCAACAGGATGACCAGATCGGATTTCATTAACAATTTAGAGCGTCCTTGAGAACATTTTTCTACCCTAGCTACGCACCGCTTTACGCGACAAACATTTGTCAGCATAAACAGGAAGCATTTCCTTATGAATGTCCTTTGCAGGCAGCCCCTTTTCCCCACAAAAAACGCTAACAGCACGTTGCTCTTTGGTTAAGCACTCCGTAAGTACAGTCGCCATTTTGTTTCTGCGCTGCGCATGAGACACCTAGCGCCACCTGACGAACGAGAATATAAAGTTCGATGTTGCTGTCATCTAATGACACCTGTAGAAAACACCAACTACATTTACCTGCCAACCCACAGAACTGTGTGACTTACTTATTGACTCACCCTCGTACATCATACAGTGAGACAACAAACAGCCAAACCACGCAGCTAGAAAAGAAACAGCTACATCGTACAGTGGGACAAGAAACAACTACATCATACAGTGAGACAAGAAACGAACTACATCATACAGTGAGACAAGAAAGAACTACATCATACAGTGAGACAAGAAAGAACTACATCATACAGTTAAGCAAAAACAGCTAAACCACACAGTGCGACAAGAAACAATTACACAACACAGTGAGATAAGCCATAACTGCACCATACAGTCAAGCAACACACGACTACATCACACAGTAAACCATGAAGTATCTACCACACATAGATATAAAAATATGACATACACTATACAGGCAGACAAGAAACAACGCCATCATTCAGTGAAACAAGAAAACAACTATATCATACAGTGAGGTAAGAAACAACGACATCATACAGTATAGTGGCTTCAGAGGTGGACATGTCTAGGTGGGACAGTGACGAGATAAAAATACAGGCTATCAGTGTTCAATCCTGGCAAGTATTTGTTTGGCTAATGTTTATACCTACGACTCAAGTATGGATTCCCAGAGATGGGGCCAAATAGAACTCTATGCGGGAAGTCAAAGAAGATTAACAAACCAACAAAGAACTGGTGTCGTTCGCCGCTACATGCTGTGGGACTTACTGAAGAGGGCATCCGATCACTTATGGACTAAGTGGTTCGATCTGCAATGCGGGTGATCTGTCCACTAACTAACTAACTAACTAACTAACTAACTAACTAACTAACTAACTAACTAACTAACTAACTGACTGACTGACTGACTGACTGACTGACTGACTGACTGACTGACTGACTGACTGAAATGATCACCCAAGACTCGAAGTCTGCAGAGAACAATTATGGCAAATATTTCCCAACGATACATAGAAGTGAGACATCCCTATAGTTATTACAGTCACTCGGATTCCCCGTGTTCTTGTACAGTGTTATGATGTTTGAATCTTTGAAATACAGCGTCCTTCTCGCCTAGCATAGCTCAATCAGGCTAGGCGGATCTGCAGAGTATGTCTTGCCCAATCCTGGTAACCTCCAATGGAATCACGCCCTTACCTGGAGCCTTGTCTGAAGCAAGTTCATTAATAAAGTAGGAAGGACACTTGATGGGAAGCGTGTCAAGTTGGTCAAGAATTGTCAGAGCCTCTATGGCGTTGAGGGCATCATTTGTCAATTTGGTCTCTCTCGAGTAAAGCTCCAAATAGTGCTATCTATTCTTTTATTCATTCACTGTTTCTTATGATTGTGATGATTTCTCCAGTTGAAATGTTCAGTTGTGCACTTCTTGTAATTATTGAATCTCAGGCCTTGTCTATCCCTTCATATATGTCACAGGTGTTTCCGTTATCATTGTATATTGAATGCACTCGCATAATTTGATTCAATTGTCGTTGGCATACTGTATGGTTGCCTTTTGCGAAACCTTCCTAGCTTGTTTCAGCCGAGAGTGTTTTGTATTGTTCTTTCCTTGGTTCTTAAGAGAGTTAACGTCTTTCTATAAATCAAGGGCTGCAATGTCCAGATGTTTGCTGCAAACCAGTGCTGCTTCTTATAATCCATTGTGCCATAAACCCCTGCCGCTGTTTTATTTATAAATAGTTTCCGTAAGCATAATCCACATTTCACTTGCCGTACAATCTTTTGATGCATCGATGAGACGATCATTCGAGTGGCTGTTGAAACTCAAAACACTTATCGGAACTTTGGTGTTGATAATACGAGTATTAATCTATGAGACAGAATTGTGTTTAACTATGTAGATTCTCTTTATTCTTAGTCTAACCCGCGCAACAACTAAATAATGATCAGTATCACAATCAGCATTGTGGTAAGTACAAGTTAATGAGGTTTGATTGAAATGTTGCTCTCCATGTGATGATAACGTCCAGCTGGTGCCAGTGGTGAGATTTCGAAACTGACTTGATCACAAAATCTAATTCCTCATAGAAGGAATCCTTCGCACCGTCAGATGTAGTGACTGTTGGTGCGTATGCAGTGATAATGGTGGCAAAACCATGAAACGTTGGTTGCCAAGCGCAGAGATAATTGTCTTTCATTACCTCTAGCTGGATATTCAATCATTCCCAGTTGTGAATTCTGCACTGCGAATGTCCCACTCCATGTTACTTTTTTCTTCCTGTCCTATACTCTTCCAAAACATGGTGCAATTGTTTTCCACGTGTGACTCTTCCTCAGGGAGGTGAATCTCCTGCAGGCCTGTAATGTCGATGTTAAGATTGTTCAGTTCGGCATCATTCACAGTATATATATATATATATATATATATATATATATATATATATATATATATATATATATATATCATCTCATCTCATCATGTTCCTCTTGTACCTTGCGGTGTCGAGGTGAAGTATAAACTTCCTGAGAGTGCCCGATTATGGGCTTCATATATCGATTTTCCCATGGACTCTGCTATTCCCTCCGTCCAACGTTTATGTGGTCGGCCTCTTTCTATTATTAATTATATAATAACTAATTATATATATATATATATATATATATATATATATATATATATATATATATATATATATATATATATATATATATATATATATATGCAGGGTACGCCAGAAAAAATGTATACACAGTAATCGCCCAGCCAGTTTACATGTAATGGCAGTTTTGATCTTTGAATATTCTGTTGACTGTCATCATTTTAAACATATCATGCATCACATTGCTACCGTAATGCGTTCTACATATGGTGTAATATGACAAGTGTTGATGACGTACAGTTAAACTGGTGGGCGGTTACTGTGTATACTGATTCCGTATACTGAATGGTCACTACTTTAATAAAAAAAATAATTATATCTGTTCCATCGAGTTGTGGTTGTAACACATTATAAAAGGCACTCGCCTAAATCAAAAGTTGCCATGGGAGATAACTGTCAACAACAACAACAAAACATATATATATATATATATATATATATATATATATATATATATATATATATATATATATATATATATATATATATTGATTTAAATAATGGCACCTATTTTCCTAATCTGTTCCTACATTTTCATAGATGTTAAGAGCGATTACATTTTGTAAAAGAAAAGATATAAAGTATAAACTGTCTCTAAGATCACATAATAATTATTCCCTTATTTTGTAAATCTTAAAATTTTATAACCTACTTTTATGCTTCCTCGGTTTTCTTCATTAAGTATCCCTTGAATGATATGCATCAGTTTCGGCTGATCAGCTCTGCTTAACAGAATTTTTGTCCGGTCTGTAAAAGGCCAAAATTCCTTAACAGTACGTCTCTCCCATTTCTAACGGTTACTGACTATATGAATATACATGGATTATATTTCCATTCGGAAGTAGAAAAACCACACATAGAAACGTGGCATTCAGTGACAAAACAAATTTCATACATGCTACACAGGTACTCATACAAGACATTTTGGAAGAAGCACAGTTGTAACATCATTCATCATTTCTAAGATAATATATTTAGCTACAGTGTTAAATCCCCCAAACACAAAGGATATTTCATCTTCAGCAACGCAATACAAAGTATCATCATCACCAAGTGCATTGCCGGCTGACGTAGACGTTCATGGCTCTCCATAGATCTCGGTCTCTGGTGTTCCGGATCAGCTCCGCTGATGATATTCCTCCATGCCACCGTCTCAATCCTTTCAGCATCGTCTCTCTTGGTCTGCCTCTGCCTCTCTTCCCCTCGATATTTCCAGTTGTCACGATGGTCTCCAATGCCTTTCTTCTGATCACATGACCAAAGAAAGCTCTTTGTTGTATATTTTGTTATAGTTTCATTAGCCTAAACTACTGAGCGTTATCTTGCCAAGAAATCAACAATCAGCTGAAAGATTTTGATGTTGACAGCGATGTCCTGTAAATGATATGCAAAACATTTTTTTCATTAGCCTCCTTCAGGCAACCATTGTTAGTTACTCTGGCAGTCCAAGGAATTCGCAACATTAGTCTTAAAAACCACATCTCTGTTGCTTCTAAGTTCTTCCTAATTTTATTCGTTTACATTCCAAGATTCGCTGCCATACAACAAAACTGGTTCTATATAGCATTTTAGCACTCCCTTTCTTACATTCTTTGATAGCGACTTATTGCATAAGATACTCTTCATTTTCTGAAATGCGGCTTTTACCTTCCCTATTCTGCTCTTAATCTCTGTTGTACATCTTCCATCTGATGCTATAAGTGCCATATACATGTATATTGCGTATACAAGTCATGAGTTTTGAATAAATAGTTCTTGAGAAAAAAATGTGGTGCATTACTTTTTGACCACCATTCGTGTGAGTGTATGTGTGTGTGTGTGTGTGTGTGTGTATGTGTGTGTGTGTCTGTGTGTGTGTATGTGTATGTATGTGTGTGTCTGTGTCTGTGTGTGTGTCTGTGTGTGTGTGTGTGTGTGTGTGTGTGTGTGTGTGTGTGTGTGTGTGTGTGTGTGTGTGTGTGTGTGTGTGTGTGTGTGTGTATTGCTCTACAATAAGAGGCACACACCTAAATGAAAACGTGCCATGGGACATAACTACCAAACAATTATTTTAAGTGACGTTACTCAAAGAAAAAAACATATATACATTTGAATAACGGCAAATATTTTCCTAATATGTTCTCTTTTTTAAATGTTGCATATCCCAGACAGGACGTTGCAGTCAACATCAGCATTTTCAGCTGCTGTTGATGTACTAGGCAAGTTTCACATTCACTAGTTTGCCATTGCTTTCTGAACGACCTGCTCCCATACCAAAACGTTATAACACAACGCGACACGGTCTGCTGCACAAATCGGTCAGAGCTGAGTTTCGAACGCCTTGTAAGCGGCTCTCGAACCGCGTTCGCAAGCCTTTCTTCAATGATTGTGCGGAGTTTCAGTAGATGGAAACAATTTTTGTCTGGTCTTTAAAAGGCCAAAATTTCTTAAAATTAAACACCTCCTAGACCTAAGAATATGAAGAAAAAAAAAATGGAAATCCACGTCCTTGCGTTCGCGGAAAAAACACACACAGAAACATGACATTTACTAACAAAACGGGCTTGGTAGAATCAGCGGGGAAAGAAGACCCTGTTGAGCTTGACTCTAGTCCGAATTTATGAAGACACATGAAGGGTGTAGGATAGGTGGGAGCGCAAGCGCAATTGAAATACCACTACTTTTATCGTTTCTTTACTTATTCAGTCAGTCAGTGGAGATTTGTCCGCAACTGATGAACAATATCTCCAGCGGGCCTATTCTCGCTGGTGGCGAGATCCGCACAGTGGCAGGAGGGGAGATTTGTTCGCAGCAGACGAGCAATATCTCCGGCGGGCCTATACCGTTGGTCGCGGGATTTGCACGAGCCAGTCGGGGATTCTGACGGTAATTCACGCTTACACACTTCTAGACACTTGCGATTGACAGATGTACGTGCCCTATGGTCCAGGCGCGTACGAGACCCTCATCTGTGGGACTTGGCTGAACGCCTCTAAGTCGGGTTCCATGGGTTTCAGGGTCTGGCCACCGCTCGCCACCTGCTCGTGGAGGCGAGGTCTCGGAGGTTTGACGCTGAGCCGCCAGCGTCTGCAGCCTAACTTATTCCAGATGTATTGGTTATCCATTCCTCTGGATTAAACAAGGCTAGGCCGAGAAAGGGAACATGCATCTTGGGCATCGCATGTTTTCTGAAGCTCTGCCCAGGTATTTTGATGGAATTTTTGCCAAATTCTAACTCACATACTTTGGTCTGTCAAGACTGCAAGGTGCCACTCACTAAACAAAACACATCACAGACGTGCTACATAGGTAGAAATACAAGACGTCAACAATTTATGGAAAAAGGACAGTTTTATACACATTTATCATTCTTAAGATAATAGTGTTAAAATCTCCGTAGCGGAGCAAGCACGACAGGGGACTTCTGGTAGTCAGAAGTGGTTCTCCTTCCCAGAATGATTGGCCCTTCTGCCTTGTTGACACGCTCTGGGAGCGGGCCCGCCCGGGTTATGACTAAGGGCGTCTTTCCCCTGCCGTGCGAAACGTTTGGTCGTTTGCGTTGTCTTTACTGTGGTCCATAACTGGGAAACATATCTGCTCCCAGACCTCCCCTCCCTCGAGGAGGAGAGCCTTGTGCACCAGATTCTCTGTCCTCTCACACATATCCTAGCACCTGTAGCCATAGGAAGGCAACTTCTTCCTTCGCCATTACCTCTGTCGCCTCCGCCCATCTTCGTTGCCATGTTCCTTCTTCAGACACAGTTCATGGCACCGCACTCTGGGACGCCAGCTCTTCCTCAAGGTTCCTCGACCCCTCTATTGGTCTCTGCTGCGTAGTGCCGTTCTCACACGACGACCACCACCATGGCAAGAAGGTTGGATTTCGGCCGACATTTGCCTGACTTGGCGACCGCTACAATGTTAATGATTTGCCCGAGATCCACTTCCCTCGCTCGGAGAGAAGGCTATAGTGTCGACACCAGAAAATACAAGTTCTAGCTCTTAGTTGAGAGATTGGTTCCAATCTTAGTTGTCCTGCAATTACGGACAGAAACGTTAGAAATATTGCTGCCGAGATGTGTTCCACTCTATGTTCCGGTTGTTCCACAGCCAGCACGAGGCCGTTTCGGCTGTCTCATCAAGCTGTTTTTATGCCTGAGTTCTTGCTTGGCCTTTGATGCCTAACAGTTTTAGCACGACATGCAAGAAGTGGGAGACTAGACCTCTTGCGCCTACCACTACGGCGAAGAGCCTGACAGTGTAGCTTTCCTGTCTCAGACTTGCGACGATGTCACTGCACTTCTCTATCTTGTACGTGTGCTGCTCCACAATTCTCGACTCATATGGAAAGGTCAGCTTAATCAGCGTTAGCCCCTTGGCCGACGAGTAGTGAAGTACAATGTCAGGCGAAACTGTTGGATCACATCAGCGTATGCATCAGCTCACAGTCATCCGCGCCATCGAATATGGATGGCAAGTCTGCAGCGCAGTCTTCCTTGTTTCTACGCTGCTGTCCAGCTCTGACGAAGTAAATCCCCACCGGCCTCACCCTGGTCCCTCTGTTCGCCAGCAATATGGCTCCATCCACTATGGCTGCCAGCTCAGAAATAATTGTATTGTAGTGCCATGTGAATCGGTCTTGGCAAATAGCTACTTTGCATGCAGACATCACGTGCTCCGCTGTCTGGACTTTCTCTTTACAGAGGGAACAGGACGGGTAGGTTGCTTTATCCCACTTGACCTGGTTGGCAGCTGATGGCAGGAATTCGTAGAGGGATCGGACGACGAAACGTAGGCGCAGTTTTGCCATGCGCCAGATCTCACTCCAGGCTAGGGACCTCTGAAGTATCCCCTCCCATGACATCCACAGGCCCTGCTGAGCCTGCTGGGCAGCCATTTACAATCTCTTTTCCTCCTCTCCCTTGCGGATCTCTTGAACCACCTTGTCACTGCTTTCATTGGTCGTCACCTTTGACCACATCGGAGCTCTGGCATGGTGCCCTTTCTATCCGACTTGGTATTTCCCATGATTTCCTTCAGTTTCATTGATGCCTTGGTACTTCCTCCCCGTTTTAAGAGCACGATGTGAGCTGCTGACTGTTTCATATGGAGACTCGCACAGAATCATCGCGAGTCGGGCTTTTCCGACTTTGAAATTCTTCCATGACTGACAAGAACGAACGAACGAACGAACGAACGAACGAACAGACTTTATTTTCAAAGGGTAACAAATTGGGCACGCAGGCCCGTCTTACATTCGGCCCTTCCAATCACTCATCTTTCTTTCATAGAACGGGAGGACGAGCTTGGCTTGTTTCTTTTGCAGTATAGCACAACCTTCGCGAGACCTTGTGGTGCTCCAAGCCGCTTTCGTGAGTGCTTATCTTCCTCTTAATGGCATCCCCTGCGCTCGTACCTACATCGTATATCAGTAGAGGCCATAAGAGTTTCGGAATCAGCATGCTTTGCAGACACAAGATCTGTAATTTGCCTATAAGTCTGTTTTCCTTCGATGGTAAGCAGACCGTTCACCGCTGTTTCGTATATTTCTAATACCGAGCTCTTGTCCGTAAGGGCAGCATCGTATACACGCCCGAGACTCTTTACAGGTTCCTCTATCACAGTAAGAATTGCCTGCCCGGCAACCCTGAACAACCCTGCTACCACTTTACACTTCATGATTGACAGGCTTCTTGATTTCTTCGGCTTGAAGCTCATCCTGCACCAGGGAATCAGTTCATCTACTCTGAGGAAGAGGCTGCGGGCACGTGCTCCTTCGGTATCAGTATAGTCGTGTTGTCCATGAATACCTTGAGAGGCGGCATGCTTCGGTATCAGTATCGTCGTGTTGTCCATGAATACCCTGAGTGGCGGCATGCTTCGGTGTCAGTATCGTTGTGTTGTCCATGAATACCCTGAGTGGCGGCATGCTTCGGTATCAGTATCGTCGTGTTGTCCATGAATACCTTGAGAGGCGGCATGCTTCGGTTTCAGTATCGTCGTGTTGTCCATGAATACCTTGAGTGGCGGCATGCTTCGGTGTCAGTATCGTTGTGTTGTCCATGAATACCCTGAGTGGCGGCATGCTTCGGTGTCAGTATCGTCGTGTTGTCCATGAATACCCTGAGTGGCGGCATGCTTCGGTATCAGTATCGTCGTGTTGTCCATGAATACCCTGAGTGGCGGCATGCTTCGGTATCAGTATCGTTGTGTTGTCCATGAATACCCTGAGTGGCGGCATGCTTCGGTATCAGTATCGTTGTGTTTTCCATGAATACCCTGAGTGGCGGCATGCTTCGTTCCTTGCTGAGTCTCAGACCTTGTGCGTATTCGGATGCCTCATCCAGGATCACCTGCATGGCCATGACGAATAGTATCGGCGAAATCGAACATACAATTGCACTACCCAACAGCAGGTCGGTTCATCCTTGGCGAAAGTCGTGGTCGAGAAACGGTGTGAAAAGCCCGAGAAGTACTGCGTGAGCATTATTCTTATCTCCTCAGGTAAGTGATACGTCTGGAGGGCATGCCACAACATTTGGTGTGGCACTGACCTTTACACTTTGGCCAAATCCAACCATATCTTTTTTTTTTTCTTTTTTGGCTTCTACAAGCCTGCCAAAAATACTGCTAATATTACCATATCACATGAAGGTCTTTCTACTTCATCTTCCTTCTCTGGATGGCTTTTTAGATCATGGAGCCGTGTTCTAGACATCCGCGGACTGCAGGGATAGCTTCAATTTGGTTTGGCTTGTAAATTTTTCGTGGTACTGATGTTTCTACTAGATTTGTTAACGATAGTTTATAAAGCACCTAGACTGATTGAATTTCGAGTCCCGCCTGTGTTGCCTTGAGAGGACTAGAGCAAATGTTTTAAATGGCCTTCCATGGGATTCCAATAGAGGTTATCAAGAGTGGGGAAGACACATTCACTCTACAGATCCACCAGGAAAACATCAAGGTAGTTAAAACAGATAAGTTTCTACAAAAACAAACAAGGATAAAGTTAAGTTAAGGCACAGAGCATTATGGCTTTCCATCATAGACCAAGCTGTAGTCAATGTCCGTTCCGTCCACATACAGCTCACCGAATAAGTCTTCAGTTCTTTCCTTCCCGGTACGTTGTGCTAACAACAGGCCTCTGTGGAACCAATATAATGTTCGTGGGAAAACGTCCTGTGATCCCTGGTCACGATGCTGAGTAGAAGTTCATACAATGGGAATAGTTCATGAACGGGAATTGGGTAGGTATCCTTCACTGTCTCAGACAAGGATGGGTGGGTCTGATATTTAGGCGGGGTCCAGTTCAGAATACAAAATGACTCGATCCTAGCGTATCGAGATGACTGGCGAGGTGTTAGAAAGGCTGATGATCATTCTTTCGGGCCAGCTGTGGCTCTATCTCGTAGAGATCATACCCTTGGCCTGGTATGGCCCAAAACTTGACAAGGACTCGTCTAAAACATAACTCTCCGTGTAGAAGCCCTGTCGAGACTTTCAGCTCTATTCACTTCCAAAAGAAGGACCCTTTTCAAATCCACCAGTAGGATGCTACACTTCATCTGTCTCACTCTTTAAAGTGTCCAATTGACATGAGGCAGTCTACAAATGGTAGTTGTTTAAACGGACATTGATGGCCCAAGAAGTTACATTAGTGCGTATCTGGTACAAGGTGCCCTATCGGGTTTTCCCAAAGAAAAGACATATTTCTAATCGTTCTATTAAGAAGATCGTGTTGTTAAAGTAACCAAGAGAACTATCTTCCATGGTGATTGAGCGAATAAGAGAACTGAGGGTTCCTGAAAGCTGTCTCCCACTATTTACCCAAACCCAAAGAAGGCATGAGGACATGGGCCACTGGCGTTTCGCCACATGGATGATGCCCTCAGCGCCATAGAGGCCTCACTAACTCTTGACTATCTGGACACACTTCCCGCCATAACAGAAGTTATGTGTGCTATAAATGAACTTGCATTTGGCAAGGCTCCAGGTAAGGATGGGATTCCAATAGAGGTTATCAAGAGTGGGGAAGACACAATCACTCTACAGATCCACCAGATAATAGAGCTATGATGGCGAGAAGGACATGTCCCACAAGATTTCAAAGATTCAAGCATCATAACACTGTACAAGAACAAGGGCGATCGGAGCGAATGCAACAACTATATCTCACTTTTGTGTATTGTTGGAAAAGTATTTGCCAGAAGTGTTCGCGCAGACTTCAAGTCCTAGGAGATCAAGTCTACCCCGAATCACAGTGTTGCTTTTGGCAGAACTGGTCTACCATTGATATGATATTCTCATTGCGACAAATGCAAGAAAAATGCCGTGAACAGAATCAACCACTGTTTATTGCCTTCATCGACCTCACAAAGGCATTTGATTTGGTCAGTCGTGAGGGTCTGTTCAAGGCACTAAAGACGATTGGCTGCCCACCAACTCTTCTGTCCATTGTGGAATCGTTCCACACAGGCATGAAGAGTATAATCAAGTTTGATGGTGCAACTTCTGAAGAGTTTGAAATCAAGAGTGGAGTTCAGCAAGGTTGTGTACTAGCTCCCACCCTCTTTGGAATATATTTTCACTTCTACTGAAATATGCCTTTCGTGATCAGGATGGTGGTATATACATTCACTCACACTCAGATGGCGGCCTCTACAATGCTCAGAGATTGAAGGCAACGACCAACATTAGGAGGGTACTGATCAGAGAGTTGCTTTTTGCAGATGATGCTGCAGTTACGACCCACTCTGAGGAAGAATTACAATGTCTACTATCTGCATTCTCCAATGCTTGTTCTGAATTTGGTTTAACAATTAGCAAAAAGAAGACACAGATTATAACACAAGGTGCACATGGGGTACCATCAATCTTTATTGACGACGCCGAACTAGAGATGGTAGACCATTTTACATATCTAGGATCAGTGGTAAATAGCAAATTATCCCTCAATCATGAAATCAACATCAGGATTGGCAAGGCAGCAACAACAATGAACAGGTTAAGAAAAAGAGTCTGGGAGAACAGGAAGCTTACTGCCAAAACAAAAGTCCTTGTCTATCAAGCCTGTGTCCTTAGTACTCTTCTTTATGGCAGTGAAACCTGGACAACTTATTCACACCAAGAGAAACATTTAAACAGCTTTCATATGCGATGTCTGCGAAGAATTATTGGTATTAAGTGGCAAGACAAAATCACAAATACTGAAGTATTGGAAAGATCAGGTTCTGTAACGGTTTATTCCATGCTCAGTCTTTGTAGACTTAGGTGGATAGGACATGTTAGGAGGATGGATGATGGTAGAATACCAAAGGACATCTTTTTTGGTGTATTACAGATGGGTAAGAGATCTCTGGGTCGGCCTGTACTACGATACAAAGATGTGTGTAAACGGAACATGATTGATACAGGCATTGATAATGCACATTGGGAGCAAGTCGCCGCTGAACGTGTTGCATGGAGGGCAAACATAAGAAATGGAATAAAGACAAAGGAGAAAATTATTGCAGATAGGTCACACACCTAGCGCGTGAGACGTAAGATGGTGCATGATGGTGGAAATGACCACGTGTTCACATGCACCCTCTGTGAACGAACATTTACAGCGCGAATTGGCCTTATTAGTCACATTCGCTTCCGCCATGGGTAAATGTTATTAAGCCTGCTTGAAGCACAAACTATCGTCTGTCAAGACGGCAAAGTTCCAATGAATATATATATATATATATATATATATATATATATATATATATATATATATATATATATATATATATATATGTGTGTGTGTGTGTGTGTGTGTGTGTGTGTCTGTGTGTGTGTGTGCGTGCGTGTGTGATGCGTGCGTGTGTGTGTGTGTGTGTGTGTGCAGATTTACCAACTAATAGAGCTAGGCTGGCGAAAAGGGCAAGTTCCGCTGTATTTCAAAGAATCAAGCATCATAACACTGTTCAAGAACAAGGAATCTCGGAGTGACTATAACAACAAAAGGGGTGTCTCACTTCTACGTAGCGTTAGGACAATAGTTGGCAAAATTGTTCTGCGCATACTTCAAGTCCTGGGAGAGCAATTCTACTCTGAAACAAAGTGTGGCTTTCGACGGAACCGGTCTACTATTGATATGATATTCTTATTGCGACAGATGCCAGAAAAATGCCGTGAACAGAATCAATTTATGTGTATTGGCTTCATCTTTCTCACAATGGCTTTTGATTTGGTCACTCTTGAGGGTCCGATGAAGTTGCTAAACAACATCGGCTGCCCGCCAACTCTTCTGTCTATCGTGAAATCGTGCCAGACAGGCTTGAAGGTTTTAATCAAGTTTAATAGTGCAACTTCAAAAGAGTTTAAAATCATGAGTAGAGTTAAGCAATGTTGTGTACTTTCCTTAACCCTCTTTGGAATGTTCTTTTCACTTTAATTGAAATATGTCATTCGTAATCAGGATGGATGTATATTCATTTACTTAAGTTCGGATGGAAGCCTCTACAATGCTCAGAGATTGAATGTCACGACCAAAATTAGGAGGCTACTGATCAGAAAATTGTTTATTGCAGATGATGCTGCGATTACGACTCAATCTGAGGAAGAATTGCAATGCCTGCTATCTGCATACTCCAATGCTTGTAATGAATTTTATTCTGCAATTAGTAAAAAAAAAAGTGACACATATTATGATGCAAGGTGCAAATGTACTATCATCAAACTTTATTGAAGACGCAGAGATGGAGATAGTAGACCATTGGTGAAGTCTGGTCAACTTACTCATACCAAAAGATACGTGTAAACAACATTCATATCTGTGTGTGTAAATAATACTTGGTATTAAGTTGCAAGATGACACCACAAATACTAAAGTATTGGAAACATCGGGTTATGCGATGGTTTGTTCCATACTCTGTCTGCATTGACGTAGATGGATAGGATACATTAGGAGGATGGACGTCGGTGGAATAACAAAGGACATACTTTTACAGATGGGGAAAAAATATCTCGGGGTCGGCCTCTTCTACGGTACAAAGATGTTTGCAAGCGACGCATGATTAGTACAGGCATCATATTACACTTTGGGAGCAATTGCCTTTTGTCGCGTTACATGGAGGGCATAAACCAGAAATGAATAATTATTAGATATGTCACAAATAGATTGTGTGGGCTGTCAGATGGCGTTTTGGGGCAGGGCAGGGTAACAACATGTGCGCGGTTGAGCGGGAAGTGTAGAAGATCAGTTAGGTTTGTTTCATCGGGTGAAGAGAAGTGAAAAAGTTTAGTTTGTTGCGTGTAAGTTACATATATACCATATCTATACCATATCTAATTATACTGTAT
Organism: Cepaea nemoralis; assembly: GCA_014155875.1. Taxonomy (NCBI): domain Eukaryota; kingdom Metazoa; phylum Mollusca; class Gastropoda; order Stylommatophora; family Helicidae; genus Cepaea; species Cepaea nemoralis. The sequence continues at coordinate 24,102 of JACEFZ010007554.1, forward strand.
TGACTGAAACAATTGCTATAATTTTCTTTGCCTATTTCTGTCCCATCACCCATCGCGTGCAGATCGGCCTATAAAATATAGCACTATATACCCAACTCGTCCCAAAGCGTGTCCAAGTGTCTTTTACGTGTTACTTGTTTTTATTTCTGTTTCGATCAGTTGGTGACTTTAACTGTATACAAATCAGTCATTACTTTAAGTCTATCCTAAACATACTTTACATGGAGAATAAACAAAACAGTTGTTACTGTTAACTCCCTTCTAATCATGTGATACAAGTAGGGATGGAACAGATACATCATCATAGCAAAGTGCTAATTGTGCCTCAAGAGTGACCAGAGGATCTGGCCAACACTCAGCACTCCAAGGTAAGACCAGACGGAAACATAATGTGATTTTAAAAGATACCATTTGTATTGGGACACTTTGCTGGGCGCTGAAGATGAGGACGGAGCACGTATAGGAATGTCTTGAGTGCTGTGATGTCGGTTCTTGACTCTGCTTTAGCTCAACTCAACTCAACTCAACATGTAGTAAATATTTTGTGACAGGACTGAGTTAAGAAAATAACCATATTTGGTCATGTAGGTAATTACGGAAAGAACATGATCTTTTCACACAGTGATACTTATTGGGTATATGGTGTTAAACCAATATTTGTTTCAGACTGATGGCCACTGGTTAGCCTGTTTGTCTACAAGCTTAATAATCATGTGTTTATAAAATACAATTGAAGTAGATCTTTACAATTGACCTGGACTCCCAGGTCGAGACAGCCTAAAACTGTCACCAGGAAATGTCCTAGGAAGTAGAGGAGACTGAGGTAATACTGACCACATCATCAGTCTAGTCTCGAATTGTCTGTACAATTATGGGCTAGGCACTGTATGCACAATTCTGGTTGGGACGTGTAAAATGATCCTTCACTTACTGACACACTACCACAAGCCCAATATGTCTTGAGACGTGTAAATGGGGTCCTTTACTTAATTACTTATTCACTTGGGATCCCCGGTAGTGTAGTGACTAACCCACCGACCTGGTGGTGAAGGGATCGAGAGCACATTGAGAATGATCTTTAAAACTGACTTCTCTCCCAGGTCAACAAAGCCTAAAATAGGCACTACGAAATGTCTGGGGAAGTGAAGGCGATCGGTGTGTTACTGACCACATCATCCCTGGAGTGCCGATTGGTCTATACAAATGTGGGGCAAGCACCATATGCCTGGTACCCCTTAGGGTGTGTAAAAGTGTCTGTTACTGTGTTTGATTTGCCTACACATTTACTTACTATGGCGGGAGCTGGAAATGAAAGGGAAGTAAGAAAATGCACTATACAAATTATCTCATAAAATTAAGGCCAAGCCCAAGGGCGGAGAATGTCCACCTATGTAGCATGTCTGTTATTTGTTTTGTCAGTGAATGCCATGTTCCTGTATGTGCTTTTCTGAGCCGCATGAAATATAATCCCATATATTTGCATATATTCTGTAACTGGGTTTTTGTGTTTTGTATTTGTGTTTTGATCTCAAGCGTAGTTCATACACGTGCTACTGCTTCTAATGTACTGGACTTATTTTTACCAGTGGATTAGCTTTCCCTATTGCCTGTGTCACTCACATCAGGTGAACCCACTCCGATTTGAGGTACTTGCAATTTACGTTCCCAAGTCAAGGACGAGAAGTCAACATTCCAGTCCAAGTTGACCGGTGTCTTAACTGTTTGATCTGGGTGGGGGTCTAATTTTAAGGAATGTTGGTCTTTTACAGACCGGACAAAAATTATGTTTTCTTCTTTGACTAACATATCATGTTTCGTTAAAGGGTTAAAATAGTGTTTGTACTATCCAGAGGAAACACAACAGTTATGTTATAAAATTGCTGATGTACAAAATCAGACAATTAGGATTATGTGTTCCTAGACGACAGATTACACCCTTTTCTCTCCTAATGTACATAATGTAATTGCCTTTCAATGTAAATACAAATTTACAAAATGTTTAGGGAAATGTTTGTATTATTTAAATAAAATATATATTTAATTTTTCTTTTGAGCTGAAGTTACTCAAAAAACAACTGCCTTGGTAGTTATGTCCCATGGCAACTGTTAGTGTGTGCGATTTAATGGCACATGGGAGGTCACTAAGTAAGTCACAAGGCTGTAGAAAAATAACTAAATATGATGACAACTTGAAACAAGTTTATTTTTCTAATACATTATCCCTTTATTTCTCAACATAATTTCCATCAACATTGATGCACTTATCCCATCCGTTTTATCAGTTCCTCCCAAACCGGCTGCATCGAACTGCGTGTTCTGTTTTCTAAACCACGTTTTCACTTCACATTCAACTTCGGCGTCATTCGCGAAATGTCTCCCGCCAAGGTAGGTTTTCAGTAGACCAAAAAGGTGGAAATCGTAGGTTCTAAGTCGGGGCTATTAGGTGGATGTTCCAGAACTTCCCACCTTAGTTGGTTAATTTTCTCCTGAGTTAATCGAGCCGTATGTGGTATGGCATTGTCGTGAAGAAGCAACACTCCTCTAGTCAGCAGTCCTGGATGTTTTCTAAGAATTGCATCATGAAGCATCGATAGAACTTCACAGTACGATTCAGAATTCACATTGTCATCTTTCTTCTTGAACACGGAAGCGTTTTACTATTGACATGTATTATCATTGTTGCAGCTGCAAGCAAACAATGTCATGAACAGAATCAACCACTGTTTATTGCTTCCTTCATCGATCTCACAAAAGTATTTGAATTGGTCAGTCATAAAGGTGTGTTCAAGGCGTTAAAGAAAATGCCCGCCAACTTGTTTGTCCATCGTGGAATCGTTCCACCCAAGCGTGAATGAATGATGCTGCAAGAAGAAGAATTGCAATACCTGCTATCTGCATTCTCCAATGCTTGTTATTAATTTGGTTTAACAATTAGCAAAAACAAGACACGGATTATGACATGAGGAGCATATGGGATATCACCAATCTTTATTGAAGACGCAGAGCTGGAGACAGTAGACTATTTTATCTATCTAGGATAGAAAGTAAACAATACAATATCCTTAGATTAGGAAATCAATATCAGGATTGGAAAGGCAGCAGCAACAATGAACAGGTTAAAAAAGAGTCTGTGAGAAGAGGAACGCTTACTGCCAAAACAAATGTCCTGGTCTATCAATCCTGTGTCCTTAGCACACTTCTTTATGATAGTGGTGAAGCCTGGTGAACTTACACAAAGAGAAACATTTAAACAACTTTCCTATCCGTGTCTGCAAAGAATACCAAAGGACATCTATTCTTTGGCGAATTACAAATGAGTAAAGGATCTGACCTCTACTGCGGGACAAAGATGTGTGTGAGCGAGTGCAAGTAGCCCTCCATCGCTTTGCATGGAGAGCAAAGATGAGAAATAGAATAAAGACAAAGGAGAAAATGATTACTGATAGTCCAAAACATTGTTTTCCCGTGATGAATTTGAATAACGAAGACACAAACAATAGATTGCACGATTTATTGCCTGGCATATTTTGCTGCATCTCGTCAGGTACATACTGCAGAAATCACACAACTTACGTGAATTAACTAGATAAATCCTTCAAACTGAAATATACACATGTTCGCACAGTAATGTCGATTGTCTACCACGGTAATTTTAAACTGACTAACATGTCTTTCTGCTTGCACAAGTGTAGCGAAACGCCAGTGGCCCATGTCCTTATGCATTCTTTGATTTTGGGAAAACAGGGGGAAATGGCTTTCGGGAACTCTCAGTTCTCTTGTCCGATCAATTCCCCTGAAGGATAGTTCTCTGGGTTACCTCTACAACCCGATCTTCTTAATAGAATGATTGGAAGTCTGGCGTGTCTTGGGGAAAATCCGATGGCGCGCCTTGCACCAAATATGTACTAGTGTAATTTCTTTGGCGATGAATCTCCATTGAAAACCTTATCGGTTGTCGGCACAATGTATTGAAGTTTTAAAGAATTTTACAAGTCAAGTGCCGTCTCCTACTGGAGGAATGAAAAGGTAAACTTGGGTTTTCTTTAGTCCAGCCAAAACTTGGCCTATAAATCTCTGTTGTCTCAACTGGTGAAACGAACTGGCGAAAAGCCGGTCATGCCCATATTGTGAGTGGGTTTGCCGTTGGCCAATCTAGTTAGGCGTTCTGTTCTTGACATCGCCTGGGAACGAATCTGAGCAATATCTCTCCCTGGATGATTTCGCTTGTTCTTGGCGGCAGATGGGAAGGTGTTATCTTTCTTCATACAGCCTGAACTCTGCCTAGTGTCATCTTTAGTTTAAATATAAACACAACCTATATACAGTATGCCAGAAAGGGGGGGGGGGGTGGAGTGCTCCGTGGGGATGGATTCCCACCATCTATATTCTGTCTTCGTGATGCGGAAGAGGGTTTACAATGGGCTATCGCTTTTGTCTTTTGGCCGATAGGGTAGCCATTGGATCGAATGATTGCTAGTCTTCGGGATGAAGCCAGAGAATAAAGAGAGCTCTTTATAGCACTGGAAAGAGACAGGGCTCATCTACATCTATGGCTTGTGCAGGGCAATGCCGGTGCATTGGGGCGACAGCTCAGTCGAGAGCGGCGGCCGGAGGGGGTGGTATCTTCTTTCTTATTCTTGCTGGGAATGGGAAACGACACTTCTTTACATACAGAAATGTACCCACACAACACCACAAGAGCTTTGTTGTGAGAAAGGCAGGGTTTGCAAGTGAGAGGGAGCATGGACATGAATGTGCCCAATAATAATAAAGGCTTGGTATGAGTGTGGAGAGTAAGTCTTATATGCAAAAAGTTCCTAGGGTCAAACGAAAGGACCTCGTCAAGCTGAAGGCCTAGTCTAGGAAAGACGCCGCCAATCCAGGACCTCTTGTCAGGTCAGGCCAATTCAATCAGGGCTCTTGATTAGTATTATTATGTATATATTTTGTTATGGCAACTGATGTGCTGAGACCATTAGGAGTCTCCATGTCGGCTGTACCAGAAGTTTAGGCTGGAGACTCTCACAAATGTTTGTCCTTTCCAGGGTCCTTCTTTTGGAAGTATGAACAGAGCTGAAGGTCTAGACAGGGCTCTACGCAGAAAGTATGTTTAGGACGATGCCATGTCAAGTTTTGGGCCATGCCAGGTCTAAGGGTATGATCTCTACGAGATAGAGCCACTGCTGACCTTAAAAGAATGACCATCAGCTGTACTGACACATCACCAGTCATCTCGATACGCTAGGATCGAGTCCTTTTGTATTATTGGCTGGACCCGGCCAATCACTCAGACACACCCATTATTATATAAGAACTGTTCTCCATGATATTATTTCCTACCCGACATTATGCCAAGTGATTCCATGGCACTTCCCTAGAACATTTGATTACTATAGACTGTGGTCCATGGAAACTTGGAAGCTTGATTCTACAGCGGCCTGTTGTTCCTACAACCGATCGGGAAGGAGGATACTACCGAACGACCTAATCGGTGAGGCAGATGTCGACTGACGGGACTTTGTAGTACTCTTCGGTCTATGAGGAAAAGCCATGAGGCTCTGTGCCTGAACTTTATCCTTGTTGTGTCTGTTTAGAACTATCTGTTTTATCTGCCTTAATGTTTTCCTGTGCTGTTCTTTCAATCAATCAATCATGTGCCATGCCGGAAAGCGTGGGCGGTCATGATTCGCCATTTCACTCGATCACCAGTGTCGTGGATCAGCTCAGTGTTCATGTCTCGCCCATGCCATGTGGCCAAGCCATCCAGGTATTTTCCTCTCGGTCTTCCTCTTGGTCTGTTCCCTTCGATCTTGCCAGCTGTCACTAAGTTCTCCAGTCCATTTCTTCTCATAACATGTCCAAAAAATTTTGACTGTCTACGTCTAATTTCTCTAATCAATCTACGATTTTCATTTGTCTCTTGTAGTACTTGGTCATTGGTTCTTCTATCTGTCCATGGTATTCTTTGCATTTTCCTCAGAAACCACATTTCTGCAGCCATCAGATGTTTTTCAGCTTGACTGCACATTGTCCAAGTTTCACATCCATACACAAGAACAGGCTCTATGTATCCCCTCAACACTCTTTTTCTCGTTTCAATTGACATCATTTTATTGGTCAGAATGTTTTTCATCTTGCTAAAGGCTACTTTCGCAATGGCGATTCTTGTTCTAATCTCTTCAAGGCATCTGCCATCAGATGTTATGACTGTTCCGAGATAATTGAACCGATTCACTTGTTGAAGAATATTCCCATTTACTTGTATATTACATTGTGGTACTTCGTTCTTCCTAGTGACGACCATAACCTGTGTCTTCCTACAATTTAATTCCAACCCCAGCTGCTCACTGTGTACAACCACAGCGTCTACTAATTGTTGCAGATCCTGTGCATTGTCTGCAATCAATACTGTATCATCTGCATATCTAATGTTATTTATGTTTCGTCCTCCAATGCTGATTCCATTTAGGTCTTCTACATTTCTGAAAATATTTTCACTGTATAGGGAAAAAAGATCTGGAGACATTACACATCCTTGCCTAACACCTCTCTTAATAGGTTGGTATTGTCCTACTTCATTATCAATTCTTATGGCAGCTTGTTGTTTCCAATATATGTTTTTTATAAGTCTAATGTCTTTCCGATATGACTGAGCTACCGTATAACAGTAGACGGTACTACCTGGTTTCTGTTAGCGCTGAACGTTGGGCGGCGCTTACCAAACCCGACACCCCACATTGTGCCAACGGCTTCGGGCGGAAGAGCGCAATTGGGAGGGTACAAGCCTTACCCTGGTGCGAGGAAATGCAAGCTAAAGACAAAATGTCATGGCAGGGCAGACCAGGCCCTAAGCCTTGGTTGGCGACTGGTCTAGGATCGAAGCTCCGACAGGCGGACAGTTAGAGCATTGCTTTGCTGATCCGGCAGCTTCTGCAGCTTGTCTTGTTCCAGATGTAGGGGTGTTACCTTTCCTCTGGAGTAAACTAGGCAGGCCGAGAGAGGGATCATGCTGCATGGGCAACACATGATCTCTATATTTTAGCCCAGGCTTTGTGCTATGGAGAGGCAATAACTCCATCCCTGGTCTTAACTGGTCTCGGAATCAAAGCGAGAGGCAACTGTTACGGGTTATAAGTCCTTGTCAGTTGGCGTAGACATGGGGCGCCACGCGTTGCCTCTGACGGTGGGAGACACCTATAGGTGTCACTGATCAGCTACCGCCCGCCTCAAGCTGGGCAGCCCCCAGCCAATTGGGTGCTGATCCGCCACAGCCTGCCTGCTTCAATGGGTGCTTGGGGCTAGGACAAAATCTGAATCGCAGGCTGTAAAACCAATGCACCAGGTACAAACAAAAATAAAAATAGAAACCTCAAGCTACGGCTTGCAACCTGGAACGTGAGAACCATGTGTCCAGGATTTTCCACTGACTTGACCAATATTGACGATGTGAGAAAAACGGCTGTGATTGATGCCGAACTCAATCGTCTAAACATTGATATTGCTGGCCTGCAGGAGACTCGCCTCGCTGAGGAAGGGTCACTCAGGGAAAACCACTACACCTTTTTCTGGAAGGGTAGAGGGCAGGCAGAAAAAAGGCAACACGGTGTGGGCTTTGCAGTGAAGAATTCGCTACTGGGAATGTTTGAAATTCCAGCAGGAGGAAATGAAAGACTATTATCCCTGCGCTTGGCAACCTCTTGTGGGTTTGCCACCATTATTACTGCATATGCACCGACACTCGATTCCTCTGATGATGTGAAGGATTCGTTCTATGAGGAGTTAGACTCCGTGATCAAGGCAGTTCCAAAATCTGACTACATTTATATGCTCGGTGATTTCAATGCTCGTGTGGGCAAGGACTCGAGTTCATGGCCAGTGTGCCTTGGAAAATACAACATCGGTCGCATGAATGAAAATGGGCAAAGGCTGCTGGAGCATTGCACCAGTAATGACCTATGTATTACAAACTCCTTTTTTAAAACAAAAGAGATGCATAAGGTCACATGGAAACATCCAAGATCCGGCCATTGGCACCAGCTGGACTTCATCATCACACGGAGACAACATCTGAACCATATATCATTGACTCGTAGTTACCACAGTGCTGACTGTGATACGGATCATTCTTTGGTTGTTGCAAGGGTTAGACTGAGACCAAAGAGAATCTACACAGCTAAACACAAATCTAGCCTCAGGATTAATATTATTAACACTCATGATCCTGAAAAGTGCTTTCAGTTTCAACAGCAACTTGAAGACGCTTTCACTGATACACCAGAAAATTGTACAGTAAATGAAAAGTGGGGTCAAATTAAGGAAACTCTTTATAAAACTGCCGTAAGGGTTTACGGCACTGTGGATCATAAGAGGCAGGACTGGTTTGCAGCCAACAGCGAGACTCTGCAGCCCTTGATTGATAAGAAGAAGAAAGCTCTCTTAAGAAACAAGGAAAGACCAACGCGTAACACTCTGAGTGAGCTTAGGCAAGCTAGGAAGGATGTGCAAAAGGCTGCCAGGCAGTGTGCAAATGATTATTGGATCAAGTTATGTGAGTCCATTCAAATCGCAAGTGATAAGGGAGACATAAGAAGCATGTATGAAGGAATAAAGAAAGCCTGTGGTCCAGTGATCAAAAGAAGTGCACCATTGAAAACCTTGACTGGAGAAATCATCACTGATAAGAAACAGCAGGTGGACAGATGGGTAGAGCACTATTTGGAGCTTTACTCAAGTGAGACCAAACTAGCGGATGATGCCCTCAACGCCATAGAGGCTCTACCAACTCTTGACCACCTGGACACACTTCCCACCATAACAGAAGTTAAGTGTGCTATAAATGAACTTGCATCTGGCAAGGCTCCAGGTAAGGATGGGATTCCAATAGAGGTTATCAGGAGTGGGCAAGACACACTCACTATACAGATCCACCAGCTAATAGAGCTATGCTGGCGTGAAGGACAAGTCCCACAGGATTTCAAAGATTCAAGCATCATAACACTGTACAAGAACAAGGGCGATCGGAGCGACTGCAACAACTATAGGGGTATCTCACTTCTGTGTATTGTTGGAAAAGTATTTGCCAGAATTGTTCTGCGCAGACTTCAAGTCCTAGGAGATCAAGTCTACCCCGAATCACAGTGTGGCTTTCGACAGAACCGGTCTACCACTGATATGATATTCTCATTGCGACAAATGCAAGAAAAATGCCGTGAACAGAATCAACCACTGTTTATTGCCTTCATCGACCTCACAAAGGCATTTGATTTAGGTCAGTCGTGAGGGTCTGTTCAAGGCACTAAAGAAGATTGGCTGCCCACCAACTCTTCTGTCCATTGTGGAATCGTTCCACACAGGCATGAAGGGTATAATCAAGTTTGATGGTGCAACTTCTGAAGAATTTGAAATCAAGAGTGGAGTTAAGCAAGGTTGTGTACTAGCTCCCACCCTCTTTGGAATATACTTTTCACTTCTACTGAAATATGCATTTCATGATCAGGATGGTGGTATATACATTCACTCACGCTCAGATGGCGGCCTCTACAATGCTCAGAGATTGAAGGCTAAGACCAAAATTAGGAGGGTACTGATCAGAGAGTTGCTTTTTGCAGATGATGCTGCAGTTACGACCCACTCTGAGGAAGAATTGCAATGTCTACTATCTGCATTCTCCAATGCTTGTTCTGAATTTGGTTTAACAATTAGCAAAAAGAAGACACAGATTATGTCACAAGGTGCACATGGGGTACCATCAATCTTTATTGACGACGCCGAACTAGAGATAGTAGACCATTTTACATATCTAGGATCAGTGGTAAATAGCAAATTATCCCTAGATCAGGAAATCAACATCCGGATTGGTAAGGCAGCAACAACAATGAACAGGTTAAGAAAAAGAGTCTGGGAGAACAGGAAGCTTACTGCCAAAACAAAAGTCCTTGTCTATCAAGCCTGTGTCCTTAGTACTCTTCTCTATGGCAGTGAAACCTGGACAACTTACTCACACCAAGAGAACAACTTAAACAGCTTTCATATGCGGTGTCTGCGAAGAATTCTTGGTATTAAGTGGCAAGACAAAATCACAAATACTGAAGTATTGGAAAGATCAGGTTGTGTGACAGTTTATTCCATGCTCAGTCTTCGTAGACTTAGATGGATAGGACATCTTAGGAGGATGGATGATGGTAGAATACCAAAGGATATCTTTTTTGGTGAATTACAGATGGGTAAGAGATCTCAGGGTCGGCCTCTACTACGATACAAAGATGTGTGTAAGCGGGACATGATTGATACAGGCATTGATAATGCACATTGGGAGCAAGTCGCCGCTGAACGTGTTGCATGGAGGGCAAATATCAGAAATGGAATAAAGTCAAAGGAGAAAATTATTGCAGAAAAGTCACACACCAAGCGTTTGAGACGTAAGATGGTGCATGATGGTGGAAATGACCACGTGTTCACATGCACCCACTGTGAACGGACATTTACAGCGCAAATTGGCCTTATCAGTCACACTCGCTACCGCCATAGTTAAAAGTTATTATGCCTTTTTAAAGCACAAACTATCGTCTGTCAAGACGGCAAGGTGCCAATGATGAATGTCTTTCCCATCAATTTGTAGATCTGCAAGCATATCCACAATGTTGACATGTCTAACTCTATCAAAAGCCTGTGTGTAGTCAATAAAGCAAAGATGTATATCCTTGTTTACTTCTAAAGCACGTTCAATAACTGTTCGCAGCTTATACACAGCATTTACTGTACCCTTTCCTTCTACAAAACCACATTGTTCTTCCCCTATTTCAGGTTGTATTTTCTTCCTCACTCTTTGCATGATAATTCGTAACAAAATCTTTGTGATGTGACTCATTATACTAATTGTTCTATGTTGATCACATTCTAAGGTTCCTGATTTCTTTGGGATTGCAATAAATACAGAATTACATAATTCAGAAGGTATATCTCCAGTATCATATAATGTGTTCAGCAGTCTAGTGACTTGCTCTAGTCCAAATTCTTCTAAAGCTTTAATCATTTCTGTTGTGATGTTATCTGCACCGGGGGCCTTGCCAGCTTTCATATGCTTAAGAACATTTTGAACCTCCATCTTTAAAATTGCTGGTCCTTCATTATTAAATCTAATAGCATACTGTTCTTCTCTGTTATCATTATACCATGTCTTTCACATAATCTGTCCATATATGTAGAATCTGATCTTTTTCTATTATGATTTTGCCATCTTTAGTTTTCAGACAGCCTGTTGATGTACTTGTTCTTTTATTAGTAAGTTCCTGAATTCTTTTGTGCACTAATTTGGTATTTTGACTGTTGTGTTGTTTTTCAATTTCTAAGCACTTTTCCTCAAGCCATGATTCTTTTGCCTTCCTACATAATATTCTGGCTTGACTGTGAATTTCTTCATATCTGGCAGGATTATTTTTTGGAGTCTTCTTGTTTCCATTAGGCTTACAATTTCTTCAGTCATCCATTTCTTACGACCCACCTTCTTTAATTTTGGAATAGTTGTTTCTGCAGCCAAACTGATTGAATTCTTTAACATTTCCCATTGATCATTCACATCCTGGAATAATATCTCTAGATCAGACAATATATCAAATCTGTTCTGTACTTCTATGTTAAATTTGTTTTGTATTTCCTTGTCATTACTCAATGTACACAAATCATATTTAGTGTTTCCTGTTATACACTTGACTTTCTTCAGCTTTATCCTCAATGTTCCTGTGAGTAGTCTGTGGTCACTATAACAATCAGCACTTTGAACTGTTTTTGCTACTGTTAGCTCGTTTCTAAATCTTCTGCTAATCAGAATGTAGTAAATCTGGTTGCTGATCCTGCTATCAGGACTCCCCCATGTCCATAATCTTCTAGGGTGTTGCTTAAACCAGGTGTTTCCTACAATAATTTCCTTTTCTTTAGCCCACTCTACGAGTCTGTACCCTCTTTCATTTCTCTCTCCTTAACCATAGTTTCCTACTGTGTATCTATCACCTTGATTTCCCACTTTTGCATTGAAGTCTCAAATTATGATGTTTATTTATGAATTTTTACATTTCTTTAAGGCAGACTCTATGTCATTATAGAATTACTCTACACTATCTTCACTTGACTCTCCTTAACCTTGTGGATCCCCTGGATTAACCGTCAATACCTGCGGGGGGGGGGGCATTCTACATCCAAGATCATCACAGCAACGTAAAGGACATGCACTCAGGAACGCCTTGTAGCGATGATCAGATAAATTTTATTCTCATCAGGAGATCATGTTATCACACGGATCCAAGCGCACCGTCCAGCCGGCAGTACTCAGGCCTTTCTACCTTTCACTGGATGAAGTGACACAACTCTCACTATCACGCCTCCCTCAACGTCCGTCTTGTAACCACGTAACCCTTGGTGTGTGTGTGTCTGGAGATTGGTGCTAACGTCCACCGCCAGTCAAGCCTCAGGATCTCTCGGCATGGCCGGTCAGCGATCGAGACTAAGTGGGCATGCCAACATCGCTCAGCACCGGCGATCAGTGTCTTGTGGTTGAGGAGTGTCGTGGGTTAATCGTAGATGTGGACGTAAGCGTGGACTAATGTAATGGAGGGTAAATGTGAGTGTTTCTGGAATTTTGGGAGTGTTCTTCTTATCTTCTCTGGTGCGCACCATTTCTGTGTCTTTCTATCCTGTGTGTTGTGGGTCGTTTCAAGTTATGTAAAATTTTTAAACATTTTAATGATTAAGAGTGAAGTAAATGTAATAATTGTAATAATGGTGATGTATACATGTTGATAGAGTATAAGAATGGAATCTAGTGAGGTCTTAAGCGGATTTCTGTGACCATGAGAAAATGATAACGAAGAAGAAGCATTAATAGTCCATATATAGTTGAGTGTTATAGTTGAGTATTTGAGTAAGTTGCTGGGGAATAGCGGATAGCTATAATTTCCATGGGTAGTGGGGAAATGTGGTTGGTAATAGCGGATAGCTATACTTCCCATAGGTAGTTTAAAAATACTGAGTAGTAGTCTCCCCTTAATTAATGAAGAAAGTAATGAGAGTCAGGAAGGCTCCTATTATGAGAAATTATAAAAAAGTCCCATGATATATGTTAGTTGGATTGTTTTGGGGTGTGTTTTTAGAATTTAGAGGCTATGGGTTGATTGTGTTAAAATAGGTTTTGTTCTAAGACTTTTCAGGGAAAACCCCGTATCAGGCTTCTTGACTTGTTCAGGTGACTTGTCTTTATAGCGCTCGCGAATGAACGACGAACGGCGACGACGCGGATTTTTTAAATGCAAGTAGTGACCAGTGTGTATGTGTGTGTGCACTAGAATTGGAAGCGGTTCAAGTCGCGCCAGTGACTTATGAACAGGATGGAAACGCGGAAAAAAACAACAACACACACACACTACTACTACTACTATATATATATATATATATATATATATATATATATATATATATATATATATATATATATATATATATATATATATATATATATATATATATATATATGATTTCGAATCTATGGTCTTAACATTGATATTACAGGCATGCAGGAGAGACGCCTCTCTGGGGACGGGTCGCTCATGGAGAACAATTGTACCATTTCTTGGAAGAATAGAGGGCATAAGAATATAGTCAACATGGAGTAGGTTTTGCGGTGAATATTTCACTACTGGGAATGATGTAACTTGCAGCTAGAGGTAATGAAAGAATGTTGTCTCTGCATTTGGTATTATAGCATTATAATATATGCTATGAATTTCTTTACCTATATCTGTCCCATCACCCATCGGCCTATAAAATATGGGGCCAGCACCATATACCCAATAAGCTTCAAGGCGTGTACAAGTGTCCTTTACATTTGATTTATTTTTATTTTTGCTTCAAGCAGCTGGTGACTTTAACTGTATCCAAATCAGGCATTACTTTAAGTCTATCCTAATCATTGCTCACATGAAGAATAAGACAAACAGTTTTTGCTGTTGCTCTCTTCTAATCCTGTGGTACAATGTTGGGATGGAACAGATAAATCATCATAGCCAAGAGTGAATTGTGTACCAGTGAGTGACCGAGGATCTGGCCAACACTCATTACTCCGAGGTAAGACTAGACGAACACAGAATCTGACTGCAACAGATACACTTATTATTGGGACTCTATGGAGCTCTATAATGGGCCGAGTACGTATAAGAATGTCCTGAGTGATGTGATGTCGGTTCTTGACTCAGCTCAACTCAACATGTAGGGACTAATTTGGTATAGGACTGAGGTAAGAAAATAATTATGTTTGGTATGAAAGGCGACGACTTAAAGTACAAGTCTTTTCACACAGTGAGAAGAATTGGGTATATGGTGTTAAACCCATATTTGATTCAGACTGATGGGCACTGGCTAGCAAGCTTCTCTGGCAACTTGGTAGTAATGTGTCCAAAGAATCTGAGGTAGATCTTGTCAAGGGACGGCAGTTGACGAAGTGTTTCTAAGTGGCAGAAGACGGGTTGGGGTTTATTGGTGACCACATGTACAATGAGCAGACTGGTCAACAGTCTTTCACAAGTCGTTTCTCTCTTTCCTTAACTGTGGCTGAACCAAATACAACTGGCCTGCATGGTGTGAGTATCTATCGTGTCTGTCGTTGGTTTCATGTAGATGCCCTGGCTGTTAACTTGTTAAGTCGTAATGTGGATCCTTACGGTGTTTAAATGACCACTGGCTGCTGTATGTGTGCTGTTTCAAAAACGTAGTGTCTGTCTCGAGGTTCCGTGCTAAAGTGAAATTGTATCGTTTGAGTTGTTAGATGACGCCTTTTCGTAACGTATTTATATTACACGCAATTAGTTCGTTTCTTAATGATCCTTTTAGGTTTACGAAATATTATCTTTTTAGCAGGTATTCATATTTTATGTGTGTGAAATCTAACTCACTGGTTTCTGCGACATGGCAGTTAAATTGACGATACACTTACCACAAGCCTAACAAGCATTTAGACGTGTACATTGAGATCCTTTACTTACTGACACACTTATCACACTGACACACTGAGGCGTGTAAATGGTGCCATTTACTTACTGAGACAGTTAGCACAAGCCCAGTATGGCTTAAGGCGTGCAAATGGGGTTCTTTACTTACTTAAAAACTGACCACAAGGCAAATATGCCCTGAGATGTGGGGTACTGCCCAATATGTCTTGAGATATGTAAATGGGGCCTGTACTTACTGACACACTTACCACAAGCCAAATATGTCTTGAGATGTGCAAATGGGGTCATTTACTTACTGACACACTTACGACAAGCCCAATATGCCCTGAGACGTGTAAATGGGGTCCTTTGCATATTTGCTTATTTACTTATTTACTTGGAAGCTCCAGTAGCATAGTGCGTACCCAACCGACCTGGTGGTTCGAATCCACATTGAGAAGGGTTTTAATTTTGATTTCCCTCCTAGGTCAACCCAGCCAGAAATGGGCACTACGAACTGTCTTGAGAAGAGAAGGCGATTTGCGTGTTACAGACAACATCATCTCTGGAGTGCCGGTTTGTCTATACACATGTGGGGCAAGCACCATATGCCTGGTACATCTTAGGGTGTGTAAAAGAGTCTTTTACTGTGTTTTATTTGCCTACATATTTACTTGCTATGACGGAAGCTTGAAATAAAAGGGATGTGAGGAAAGGCTCTATACAAATTATCTCATAAAATTATGGCCTTATCCATGGGCGGGGAATGTCCGGCCTGCGTGTCGCATAAAGCCCATTAAAGCATGTGGTCTGTCCGTGTCAAAGCAACCGTAAGCAAGACACGAAATTAAATCAATCTGTTAGTTACATATTCTTCACAGGACGTTGCAATCAACCCCAGAAATGTATGGCTGTTCATGATCTTTTGGCAAATGTACGTTCAGTAATTTGTCACTGCTTTCTGAACTACCAGCATTCATACCTTTGTATGGGAAACCAACGCAAGGTGGTCTGCTTCAAGATCGCCCTCAGCTGTGTTTCGAACGCGGTATACGGGATTGCAAATTGCGTGTGTAACCCCTTAGCCACGGAGCCGGCAGGCGGTACTCGAAATTCAGTCAATCTGGGTGCTTTATAAACCATCATTATCAAATCTAGTAGCAACATCAATACCACATATCATTTACACGCCAAAACCAAAGAGAAGCCGTTCCATCCGTCACATTACGGGTGAGTTAATTGTAGTATAATGTTTGTGAATGTTGTTCTGGGTGATTGATGACGTGGCCCATGTGGTTGATATTCTTAATGCTTGTAGTTTTATGTATACGTCTTGTACTGCTCGTCCTCCCTGTTTCTGATCTTTTATTAGTGTTTTGGTGTTTTATACTGTCTACTGTATGGCTGAAGATGAAATGTAATATGTGTTTGTTTATGTCTGCCACTGTTTTAGGGCATCTAACAGTGTAGCTAAATATATTATCTTTGGAATGATGAATGTTTTTACAACTGTGCTTCTTCCATAAATTGTTGACGTCTTGTATGTGTACCTATATAGCACGTCTGTGATTTCTTTTGTCATTGAATGCCACATTTCTGTGTGTGTTTTTCAACGACCGAATGGAAATATAATTAATATATTTTCACAGAGTCTGTGACCGTTTGAAATTGGAGAGGTGTAATGTTATGAAATTTTGGCCTTTTACAGACCGGACAAAAATTTGCAATTTCGTCATGCATGAACACAAGCATATCATTCTTGCAATAAAACATAGAATATACTATCCAAAGTGAACATAACAGTAGGTTATAAAATTGTAATATTTACAAAATAAGGAAATTATTATTAAGCGATTTTAGAAGACAGATTTGATTTACAAATTATAATTGCTGTTAATGTATTTTACAATTCAGGAAAATATTAGGAAAATAGTTGCCACTATTTAAATCAATTTATATATTGTCTTTGAGTAACGTCACTTAAAATAACTGTCTGATAATTATCTCCCATGGCAAGTTTTGATTTAGGTGAGTGCCTTGTTATGTGGTATATCCAAAACTCGTTTGCACACAGTGTGAGGCATAAAGAAATAAAACAATTACTAGAGCAAATGAACATTGACGGCAAAGATCTGCGAATAATAAAGAACATACATTGACAGCAATCAGCAGCCATAAGTGTCAACAACCTTGTATGAACATTTCAGTGTATAAAGAAGGGCGTCAGGCAAGGTTGTGTATTGTCTCCTGATTTTTTTCTCATTGTACAGTGAATATATAATGAGATCTACAGAAAATATGTCATGGATCCTGGTTGGTGTACATAGTATAAATAACTTACGTTATGCTGACGATGATGCTCTAAATGTTATGATGCGTAGCTCAAACTTGCTAAACTCCAAGGATACTTTCAAGATTGTTTATTGGAATGTTAAAACTATGTACCAGATAGGGAAAACTACTCAGGTGTGTGGTGTTATGAACGAATACAACCTAGATGTTCTCGGGGTTAGCGAGTGCAGATGGACTGACTCAGGTAAGACGTTTCTCAAATTACGAACAAAGACGCATAATTTATTCAGGAAGAACCGACAACCATCATTCGAACGGAGTCGCCATCATCATGTCAAAAATTGCAGAAAGATCACTAATCAGCTGGGAACCAGTAAATGATAGAATCATAACAGCGCGTTACCAAACAAAATATTTCAAGCTAACACTCATACAATGCTACGCACCTACCAACGACAATACCGACATCAACAATGATAATTTCTACGACCTACTAATTGGTACCATCAACTTATCACCCAAACACGACATTGTTGCTGTAATGGGTGATTTTAACACCAAGATAGGGTCTGACAATAAGGGTGTTGAGAGATATATGGGAATTCACGGCCTAGGGGACATGAACCAAAACGGAGAGAGACTGCTATAATCCTGTGAAATAGCAAATCTGCTAACAGCAAACTATTTATTTCCGCACAAAAATATACACAAACTCACATGGAACTCGCCCGAAAAAAATCAGATAGACCATTTTTGCATTAGTGCCAAATTCCGTTCATCAGTACAAGACGTCAGAGCTTACAGAGGAGCAAATGTTGGTAGCGATCACAGTCTCTGCATAGCCAAGCTAAAAATAAAGCTTTAGACTGCACAAAACACCCAGAATTTAAAAGAAAAAAATAAACTCGCAGTCCCTACTGTCAAAAGAACAACTCGCATTCAATTCAGAGGTACAAAACATCTACGCTAACAAAGAAAGTATAACGAGCAATGCGAATACTAAAAATAACATTGAAGAAAATTGGAACTTCCTTAAAAATACCTTGCTAAATGCTGCAACAAACACAGTCGGCTACGTACAAAGACAGAAGAAGAAGTGGCTAAGCGATAACATCTGGACCAAGATTCAAGAAAGAAAATAAGCAAAACTAACACTTCTTGAGTTGAGTTAAGTTGAGTTAAGAACCGACATCACTGCACTCAGGACATATCCATACGTGCTCCGCCCCCTCATTCAACGGCCAGCGAAGAATCACACTGCTAATCGTTCCCACCGCTATCTGATTAAACGTTCTCCTGGTCTACCCTCTCAGATTTGAGATTCTTCCAGAACCCCTGCCGATCTCCCGCAATCTCATTCTTTCTACATATGGATTCTCAGTCTGTTCCTCCGCTTTTTCCACCTGGTCCCACAAGCTAACCACCACCCCCTCCCCTTGTCCATAGACAATCTGCCACCAAGAGGTGCATTCCCTGCTAGCCTATCAGCCTGTTCATTCCCCCGCACCCTCGCATGGCCAGGACAAAATGTTCATACAATTCTCATAATCTGTGACCTCTGAAGCGACAAGAACCATTCCACACGAAACATTTGTTTCCCCACCTTCTGAGCATACTCTTTGAATCCGTAATGAATACAACGTTAGTTAGTCGACAGATCATCCTCGTTGCACATCGTACCATTCAGTCCATAAGTGCTCGGATCCCCTCCTCAGCAAATCCCGCAGCGCGTAGCGGCTAACGACGCCAGTTCTGTGTTGGTTTATCAATCTTCTTTGGCTTCCTGCGTAGTGTTCTTGTTTGGCCACCCCTCTTTTAATTTGCTGCTCTCGCAGTCTGGCCATTGTTGTAGATTCACAGTCATCACTTGGTTCTCTCAAAAGTCTCACTTCTCGTAGAGCATTCAGAATGTCATCCTGGTCCATGGCGCGTCCGTTCTCCACAGTAGCCTCACCTGCGAGCTTGTCAGCCCGCTCATTTCCTTGTACTCCCGCATGCCCTGGCACGAAGATGAAGCTAATCTTTGCCAGCCGAGACCGCTTCAGAGGCAGCAACCATTCTCTTCGGATCGACCCCTCCTCTATCCTCTTGATCATGTTCATTGAGTCGCTAAGAAAACAAGCCCTAGTGAATGTCTGTGTCTCGAGCCATGTTATTGCTTTACTTACTGCCATGACTTCCATGGTCAGGTTACTTGTGGTTTCAGTGAAAGCACCAGAGTCCTCCTTCACAATTCTCCCTCCGGCCCGAGCTGTAAAGGCCCATGAGCTTCTCATATGTCGGACGACCGACCCATCTGTGTAGATGACCGCGTCACCGTCTAGCGAATCCTCGAAAATTAACGCTTGTACTTCAGCCTCAACAGCAGCCGGATTTTCTTGGATGCAAACTGAAAAGGATGTGCAGAAGTCTGTTGGCACTTGCACCCACTCCTCGCCAGGTTCTAAGTCCTCAAGTGAACACACTTGTTGAAGAATGTCTTCGGCTTGACCCATCCACGACCGTCCTCTTTTTAACCTGCTGCCCTTCACCTTCCTAATTTCACTGTGCAGTGGATGTTGTGTGTTTGCGTTAATTCTGAGGTAGGCGCGTGCCCTGCAAACTTGTATTCTGTCTTCAATGGTTGGGAAATCAAGAAGGTAGCGCATCGCCCTGCATGCTGTATCTCTTGTACATCCAAATATAATGCGCATAGCTTCATTCTGTATCCTTTCCATCCTTTCTATCTGCTTATGGCTGAGAGTCAGGATTGCCATTGCATACTCCAAAACAGACATGACAGAATGCAACGTGTGTTGCATTAGTCTCCTCTAGCCAACGGAATGCCGCTGTTACTACCTCCACCTCCATGCTCATACTGGAGGTCGTAGTCTTATTTGCCAGACTCTCCTTTTTCAAGACTCGTCCATTAGCCTTTGCAATAAAGCCCCAACCACTACGTCTCTCACCACTGACCCATCGGCGTAGATCACTATGTCACCTTGATGTGTGTTACTCTGGATCAGCATCAAACTCAGTGCGGCCCGCTGCCCATTCTCTGCACCCACGACCCAGTGCTATTATTACATTGTGCCAGTCCGTCATATCTTCCGGAACTTCAACCCACTCTCTTCCACGATTGATGGTCTCTAGAACTAACACTTCTTTCTACAAAAGACGCATCTTTATATGAAACCCATAAGCAAAAATACTCCATGTTGGATAAAGAGGTGAAATCAAGCGCACAAAAAGATAAACAGAACGTTACACACAGCCTGGCCTCCGACTCCGAATCAGCTCCCAAAACTGGAAACACCAAAGTCGTATTCTATATAACGAAACAACTATGCAATCACTGACCTACATCAAACATACCAATTAAAGACAAACAAGGTAAACTACTGTTATCCGATGAACATCAAAAGCAACGATGGGCAGAACATTTCAAATGAAATATTAAATAGACCGCATCCTGACATTGTTCCCAACCTGGATGGAGAAATCACAATTCCCCCACTAGATGTCTCCTCTGAGTCATTCACCATGGAAGAGATTAAAGCAGCCATTATAAATTTGAAGAAAAACAAAGCTGTTGGTGAAGACGACATCTCAGGAGAAATGCTCAAAGCAGCAGATGAGAATACCCTACAACGTCTGCTACAGCTGATCAATGAAATCTGGCAAAACGAATCCCCACCACAACAGTGGAAGGATGGTATAATTTTCAAACTGCCTAAAAAAGGCGATATGTCTGATTGCAATAACTGGCATGGTATCACCCTACTGTCAGTACCAGGAAAACATTTTTTTGTAGCATGTTACTTGAGAGATTGAAAAAGTCTATAGATGAAAGGCTCAGAGAAGAACAAGCAGGTTTCATACCAAAACGGTCATGCATAGACCACATCTTCACCCTCAGAATAATCATTGAAGACTCCGTAGAAGTCCAGTCGAAATTAATCACCAGCTTTGTCGACTTTCAAAAAAGCCGTCGACAGTGTAATACCGTCGTTCACTTTGGAATCTACTTAACATCTATGGTTTCCCTACCAAATATACCAACGTCATAAAATCCTTCTACAAAGAGACACGTTGCTGCATAAGACCAGAATCAGGCAACTCTGACTGGTTCGCAGTGGAAACAGGAGTGAAACAGGGCTGTGTCTTATCACCGATGCCCTTTGGAATAGCTATCGATTGGGTCATGCGCAAATGCACAAACAACACAAATATGGGTATCCATTGAGTTGACAAAATTCTAGAAGACCTGGACTTTGCCGACGACATGGTGCTTTTGAGTTCAACACACCCAGATGCGCAAGAGAAAATAAACCATCTCCATAATGTTTCAGGACAAATTGGTTTCCAAATTAACACCACCAAAACAAAAAACTATTGATCTTACCAACAGTTCAGACGACATCAAATTCAACACCACGTTCTTGAAAAAGTCAACAGCTTCACATACCTAGGAAGCAAAATGACATCTACAGGGGACTCAACACCAGAAATATTATCTAGAATCGCACTGGCATCTGGTGCCTTCAATAAACTGTCAAACATCTGGAAGTCAAAGACACTCAGCAAACATACGAAACTTAAAATCTTCAACTCGTGTGTGATTCCAGTACTAACGTATGGATGTGAACGTTGGAAATCGTTGGACGATAAAAAATAAGACAACTTTGAGAAAAAAATTCTTAGAAGAATTCTAAACTTCCACTGGACAGATTTTAGAACCAATACGCTAATAAGACAAGAGACTAAGCAAGATATTGTATCCAATTTTATAAGAAAGCGCCGATGGAACTACAGTGGCCATGTACTCAGAATGGACAAGACACGACTCCCCTACCAAGCCCTCATATGAACACCGGTAGGGAAAAGAAAACGGGGAAGACCAAGAGAGACCCTGCGTAGAACCATCATCAGAGAGGCTCATTCAACGGCCAAGTGAACATCCAGGATCTACAACAGGTAGCAGCGAACCGCCAGGCATGGAGAGCCATGACTTCTGCCCTATGCGCCGCCTTGGGCTCAAGAGGAAAGACTAACTAATGCTGTCGACACCGTCTTAATAACAACAAGGCAGAACGATCTACATGCAATTATAGATATAATGGTTGTGTAGAGTGAAATGAAAGTTTGGAGAGAACAATAATGGAAGGGTATATGCCTGGGAAGAGAGGAAGAGGAAGGCCAAAGAGAAGATGGGTGCAGGATGTGGCGGATGATCTCCAGATGGGTGTTATCAGACGCGGGACATCTTGCTTATGATCGAGAGGTTTTCCGGAAGGTTGTTATGGGAGCGAGGTTCTGCAAAGGACATGCTACTGAATGAATGAATGAATGAGAGTGAAACCATGGGCCTTAGTTTGAATAATAGAAAGACAGAAGTCATAGTGATATCAAAGAAAAAGATTGCGTGAAAATGTGCAATTAAAGTACAGGGCGTTATTTTGGGACAAGTGCAGAAATTCAGATAACCAGTCGCATGAATAACATCAGATTGAAAATGCTCCCCCGATGTGTCTCCGCCTTGCCGTGGTGGGGGAGCTTGCGTGTCCCATTGACCCCATGTGCTTGTCGATGGATGAAAACTACATATCGGACAGCTTATGGGATAGGGGCCAGACTAAGAGAGACACAACCTGCTGCTCTGCAGGTAGACTGAGGATAGCAGTCAAAAGTTTAAATCAGGCGCACGAAGGCAGAAGTTCTTGGTCCGGAGACATACTATATGGCTCTCTGTCGAGGGTTGAGGCTGAACGCCTCGGATGTGAGAGCCGGGCCGTTACCCACCTACCGAAAAATAGAGGTGAGATACTGAGCACGCTACATGCCCAGTTCTGATACTTGTTCGAAGGCTCTCAGCTGGGGGATATGAGGGATCCCGGATGAGAGGGCCTGGCCGTTTTCTCGTTCACTGCTTCACGGGGGTAAGGTGCTGAGCCGGCAGCACATGTAGCCTACCTCGTGAGCGAGTACTAAAAGGTAGAAAATGCCCTAGTCGAATGAAATGGTTACGAAAACTGTCTGTATCGAACTCATAGAGAGTGTAGACAAAAGTGGAAAAACGTCTCAATAACACGAAATGGAACGCACGGCTAGCGAATCCATTGCGTGGTCCGAAGTCAAAAGCAAAAGCTTACCGAGTGGATGTCGCCCGCAGACTGACCGTCCTGGTGTGTGCTTGAGCGACCAGTGGCAAGCGAGATGCCCAACACATGGAAGTGAGGAATTAAAGCAGCCATGAGCAGGACGTGGCAACTCCTCGGATGAGCCCAGTCTCAGAGCAATATGTGCCGGCTCTGCAATTATGGAAGCCTCCTTGGATAGTGAGGGAATGCCCATGGTCTGCCCCTGCCTTCCCTTAGGGCTGACCGTGATGTCGTTGACCGTTCTATCTTGACCAGCTGAGATGTGGGCGACATCACAAAAATAAGTCTAACGTGCCTCGAAACCCGAGGAAGGCTAACCTCATTAAAAATGCCCGCCGAAGCCGGAAGTGCCGTCCTACGAGTGGCAAAATAAAAATTGGCACTACGCATTTACGTCCGAGTGAAATGTCTCGTCCGAATGTCTCTCGTGCTAGGAACAGCTCTGACTACCTAGTTTCCGAATGCCGCTCTTGTTCGGAACAGCTTTGACTAGGTAGTTTTCCGAATGTCCGTCGTGCCTGGAATAGCTCTGAAGGGCACAATGACAAGCACATGTCCGAATCGAAACTCGCTGAGTGGATACCGACTGCAGACCAGTCTGGTTTGTGCGGGAACGGCCCGGGGCGAACGAAATGCCCAATATATTGAAGTGAGGAATTAAAGCAGCCATGAGCAGGACGTGACGATTCCCTCGGTGAGCCCAGTACCAGGGCGCTATGTGTCGGTCCTGCAATTATGGAAGCCACCCTGGATGGCGGAAAATGCCATGGGCTGTCCCTGCCTTCCTTTGAGGGATGACCGTTAAGTCTTCGACCGTTCCAACTTGGCCAGCTGGGTTGTGGACAGTACCGCTAAAGTGAGAGTCTCCCAGGAATGCTACCTGGTCAAAAAAGCACGCTAAAGCCGGGTGTGTTGGCCTACGGGTTTCGACCCAAGGGCGCATAACGAGACACACCGCAATCGCATCTGAAAAAACACTCCGGATGAACGCAAAGAAGAAGAAGAAGATTGAAAATGCATCACTGAGATAAAGAGCAGAATAGGAGAAGCAAAACCTGCATTCTACCAATTGAAGAACGTTTTGTGCAATAAGTCAATGTCCTAGAAAGTCTGGAAAAAAAACATACGGCTTCGAGTTCTGGACAATTAGTAAGCAGACCCGGCCCGGCTTCGCCCAGTTCCTGGTGGGGAGCATCTCATTTAATTCATATAAGTAGTCATATAAGCTCCCATTCCCGTTCCTGTCTGTCTGTCTGTCTGTCTGTCTGTCTGTCTGTCTGTCTGTCTGTCTGTCCGTCTGTCTGTCTGTCTGTCTGTCTGTCTGTCTGTCTGTCTGTCTATCTGTCTGTCTGTCTGTCTGTCTGTCTGTCTGTCTGTCTGAACCTGCCCGGCATCGCCTGGCTCCTGGTGTGGAGCATCTCATTTAATTCATATAAGTAGTCATATAAGCTCCCGTTTCCGTTCCCGACTATCTATCTGTCTGTCTGTCTATCTGTCTGTCTGTCTGACCCGGCCCGGCTTCGCCCAGCCCCTGATGGGGAGCATCTCATTTAATTCATATAAGTTCCCGTTCCCGACTATCTGTCTGTCTGTCTGTCTGATCATTTATTGGTTGCGGTTAGAACAACCTTAGATAAACGAAGACCAACTTTCAAAAAGCATTAGAAAGAGCACTTGAAAGATCTTTACATATTCCCCCAACAATTAACTTGTGTAAATGGAACAGCGGCAGCAGCAGCAGAAGAAGAAGAAAAAGGAGGAGTAGGAGGAAGGAGGAGGAAGAGGGTGGAGGAGGGAGGAGGAGGGAAGAGGAGGAGGGAGGAAAAGATAGGCGGAGAGAGGAGGAGGAGGGAGGAGGAGGGAGGAGTAGGGTGGAATAGAGGGGGGAGGAGGGAGGAGGAGGGGGAAAGAGGAGAAGGAGGAGTAGGGAGGGGGTGGAAGAGGGAGAAGGAGGAAGGAGGAGGAGAGAGGAGGGGAGGAAGAGGGAATAGGAGGAGGGAGGAGGAGGAGGAAGGAGGAGGAAGAGGGAGGAGGGGAGGAAGAGGGAGGAGAAGGGAGGAGGATTAGGGAGGAGGAGGAGGGAGGAGGAGAACGCAGGAGGAGGAGGGAGAGGGAGGAGGAGGGAGAGGGAGGAGGAGGGAGGTGGAGGGAGAAGGAAGAGGGAGGAAGAGGTAGAAGGAGG
Organism: Cepaea nemoralis; assembly: GCA_014155875.1. NCBI lineage: Eukaryota > Metazoa > Mollusca > Gastropoda > Stylommatophora > Helicidae > Cepaea > Cepaea nemoralis. The sequence continues at coordinate 49,688 of JACEFZ010007554.1, forward strand.
AGGGAGAAGGAGGAGGGAGGAGGAAGAAGAATGATGAGGAGGGAGGAGGAGGAGGAGGGATGTGGAAGAGGGAGGAGGTAGAGGGAGGAGGAGGGAGGAAAAGGGAGGAGGAGAGAGGATGAGGAGGGAGGAGGTAGGAGGAAGAGGGAGGAGGAGGGAGGAGGAAGAGAAACGCGGAGAGAGGAGGAGGAGGGAGGAGGAGTAGGGAGGAATATGAGTTAGGAGGAGGGAGGAGGAGGGATTAGGAGGAGGAAGGGGGAAAGAGGAGAAGGAGGGAGGAGGAGGAAGAAGGAGGGAGGGGAGAGAGGAGGAGGAGGAGGTATTAGGAGGAGGGAGAAAGAGGATGGAGGAGGGAGGAGGAGGGAGAGGGAAGAGGAGGGAGGAGGAAGAGGGAGGAGGAAGAGGGAGAAGGAGGGAGAAGGAGGAGGAGGAGGGAGGAGGAGAACGTGGGAGGAGGAGGGGGAGGGAGAGGAGGAGGGAGAAGGAGGAGGAGGAGGAGGGAGGAGGAGGAGAGAGGAGGAGGAGGGAGGAAGAGGTGGAAGGATAAGGGAGAAGGAGGAGGGAGGAGAAGGAGGAGGAGGGAGGAGGAGGAAGAGGGAGGAGGAGGGATGTGGAGGAAGGAGGTGGAGGGAGGAGGACGGAGGAGGTAGAGGGAGGAGGAGGAGGAGGGAGAAAAAGGGAGGAGAGAGGAGGAGGAGGGAGGAGGTAGGAGGAGGAGGAAAAGGAAGGAGGAGGGAGGAGGAGGAAGAGGGAGGAGGAGGAAGAGGGAGGAGGAGGATGGAGGAGAAAGAGGAGGGAGGAGGGGGAGGGGAAGAGGAAGAGGGTAGGAGGAGGAGGGGAGAGGAGGAGGAGGGATGTGGAGGAAGGAGGAGGAGGGATTAGGTAGAGGGAGGAGGAGGGAGGAAAAGGGAGGAGGGAGGAGGAGAGAGGAGGAGGAGGAGGAGGTAGGAGGAAGAGGGAGGAGGAGGAAGGGGAGGAAGAGGAGGGAGAGGGAGGAGGGGGAGGGGAAGCGGAAGAGGGTAGGAATTGGAGGAGGGGAGAGGAGGAGGAGGGAGAAGGAGGGAGGAGGAGAAGGGAGGAGGGAGGAGGAAGGGAGAGGAGGAGGAGGGAGGAGGCGGAGGGAGAAGGAGGAGGGAGAATCAGGAGGGGAGGATGGAAAGGGAGGTGGAAGAGGAGGAGGAGGGAGGAAGAGGAGGGAGGAGGAGGGTGGAGGAAGGAGGTAGAGGGAGGAGGAGGAGGTAGAGGGAGGAGGAGAGGAGGAGGAGGAAGGAAGGAAGGAGGAGAGGAGGAGGAGGGTGGAGGGAGGAGGTAGAGGGAGGAGGAGGAGGTAGAGGGAGGGAGGAGGAGGAGGGAGGACGGAGGGAGAAGGAGGAAGGAGTAGGAGGGAGGAGGATGGAGGAGGAAGGGAGAGGAAGAGGGAGAAGGAGGAGGGAGAGGGAGGAGGAGGAGGGAGGAGGTAGAGGGAGGAGGAATGAGGAGGAGGAGAGGAGGAGGAGAGGAGAGGGAGGAGGTAGAGGGAGGAGGTGGAGGGAGGAGGAGAAGGGAGGAGGAGGGAGTAAGATGGAGGAGGAAGAGGGAGAAGGAGGAGGATAAGGGAGAAGGAGGCAGGAGGAGGAGGGAGGAGGAGGGAGAGGGAACAGGAGGGAGGAGGAGGGAGGAGGCGGAGGGAGAAGGAGGAAGTAGTAGGAGGGAGGAGGATGGAGGAGGAAGGGAGAGGAAGAGGGAGAAAGAGGAGGGAGAGGGAGGAGGGAGGAGGAGGGGGAGGAGGTAGAGGGAGGAGGAAGAGGAGGAGGAGAGAGGAGGAGGAGGGTGGAGGGAGGAGGTAGAGGGAGGAGGAGAAGAGAGGAGGAGGGAGTTTGCCATTCCGAATTCATACTCGTCTAGGTTCTGTGATTTCGGTCCTTCCATTGATTGTTCTTCCCTTCTACATGACTGTAGATAACTTCCTTACACATAAAGAGATGAATTGTTATTTATATTGCCGTGGCATGGAGGAATATCAGCAGCAGAGTTGATCCAGAAAACCAAAGACCGAGATCTACGGAGAGCCATGAACGCCTACGCCAGCCGGCACGGCACTTGATGATGATGATGATTGCCGTGTGACGATTCTGTGTAGTCACGTCATTTTCTTCGCTTTCCCTAGCGTTTTGGTTCGGGGATTCTTTCATCATCATCATCATATATTTACGTACGTATTTAGGGAGGGGGAGGAGGGAGGAGGAGGAAGAAGAAAAAAAATATCACAGTTGGCAGCTCTGGAATGAAAGGAAGACGTGTAGAAAATTTCATCTCAATCGGATGGGCCGTTCGCGAACAAATAAAGGACATACATATATATTTACATACATACACTTTGTTTTATATATATATATATATATATATATATATATATATATATATATATATATATATATATATATATATATATATATATATATATATATATATATAAACAATGCTTTCCCGTAGTGAATTTGAATAACGAAGACACAAACCATAGAATGTACGATTTATTCACTACGTAGAGTAAAATAACTAGATACGTCGTTCAAGCTGACGAGATGTAGCGAAATATGCCAAGCAATCTGATTATGTGTCCGTCTCGCCTTTCCTCTGAGCGTCGAGCTACTTTGACCCTGCAATTATGGAAGCCACCCTGGATGGCGGAAAATGCCATGGGCTGTCCCTGCCTTCCTTTGAGGCATGACCGTTAAGTCTACAAAGGTATAATACCTACAATACCTACAAAGGTATGAGTGTTGGTAGTTCAGAAAGCAATGTAGCCGCTACACGCTGCGGGATTTGCTGAGGAGGGGATCCGAGCACTTATGGACTGAATGGTCCGATGTGCAACGAGGATGATCTGTCGACTAACTAACTAACTAACTAATATATATATATATATATATATATATATATATATATATATATATATATATATATATATATATATATATATATATGCCGGTCTCTCTGGCTGTGGGGTTACAACACTTTCTCTCTGTAATCCCGTTTATAACGCAGTCTCGTAGCGGAGCGAGAGCTGAGGCGGTTCGACCCCCGCTCGTGACTTGCGGGATACTGAGCCGGCTGCTCAGAAAGCAATGGCAAACTACTGAGCGTAATCTTGCCAAGAGATCAACATACAGCTGAAAG
>JACEFZ010007555.1:0-50599 GCA_014155875.1 Cepaea nemoralis
AAGTAATGAAACAAAACAAGCAAGGAATGAAACATACTAATCACTAAAATTATGATTGAATGTACAATTTCCCCAAAGAATAAAGCAACCGGCCTTCATCTCCCCCAGGGAAATATTCGGACTGTCCTATAACTCGCACGTACATATATAGACCTAAATATATAACCCAAAGTATGCAGTGTTAGTTAGTTAGTTAGTTAGTCGACAGAACATCCTCGTTGCACATCGGACCATTCAGTCCATAAGTGCTCGGATCCCCTCCTCAGCAAATCCCGCAGCGTGTAGCGGCTAACGACGCCAGTTCTGTGTTGGTTTATCAATCTTCTTTGGCTTCCTGCGTAGTGTTCTTGTTTGGCCACCCCTCTTTTAATTTGCTGCTCTCGCAGTCTGGCCATTGTTGTAGATTCACAGTCATCACTTGGTTTTTGCAAAAGTCTCACTTCTCGTAGAGCATTCAGAATGTCAGCCTGGTCCATGGCGCGCCCGCCCTCCACAGTAGCCTCACCTGCGAGCTTGTCAGCCCGCTCATTTCCTTGTACTCCCGCATGCCCTGGCACGAAGATGAAACTAATCTTTGCCAGCCGAGACCGCTTCAGAGGCAGCAACCATTCTCTTCGGATCGACCCCTCCTCTATCCTCTTGATCATGTTCATTGAGTCGCTAAGGAAACAAGCCCTAGTGAATGTCTGTGTCTCGAGCCATGTTATTGCTTTACTTACTGCCATGACTTCCATGGTCAGGCTACTTGTGGTTTCAGTGAAAGCACCAGAGTCCTCCTTCACAATTCTCCCTCCGGCCCGAGCTGTAAAGGCCCATGAGCTTCTCACATGTCGGACGACCGACCCATCTGTGTAGATGACCGCGTCACTGTCTAGCGAATTCTCGAAAATCAACGCTTGTACTTCAGCCTCAACAGCAGCCGGATTTTCTTGTCTGCATTTTCTATCTAGTTGGATGCAAACTGAAAAGGATGTGCAGAAGTCTGTTGGCACTTGCACCCACTCCTCGCCAGGTTCTAAGTCCTCAAGTGAACACACCTGTTGAAAAATGTCTTCGGCTTCACCCATCCACGACCGTCCTCTTTTTAACCTACTGCCCTTCACCTTCCTAATTTCACTATGCAGTGGATGCTGTGTGTTCGCGTTAATTCTGAGGTAGGCACGTGCCCTGCAAACTTGCATTCTCTCTTCAATGGTTGGAAAATCAAGAAGGTAGCGCATCGCCCTGCATGCTGTATCTCTTGTACATCCAAGAATAATGCGCATAGCTTCATTCTGTATCCTTTCCATCCTTTCTATCTGCTTATGGCTGACAGTCAGGATTGCCATTGCATACTCCAAAACAGACAAGACCAGCCCCTCGTACAGAAGACATAGATGGCGCTGCTCACAGTTTGCTGCCGCCATCACCCGCATCGCTGCCAAACCCCGCTTGGCCTTTGTTATCACCTGGTCTATGTGCACATTATAAGCAAGGCTTCGATCAAACCGTATCCCCAGGTAATTCATTGCCTGCGTTCTTTCCACCGTCTCTGAACACAGCATTACAGTTGGTGTTGGATTGTTGACAGTGTTATTAGTTCACAGTCCTTCTTGAGGCGCAATTATTTCAAGGACAACAAAATCCTTCTTGGTTGACAAATACGTTGCTGAATCAATTTCCAATCCATCTTGATCTTTGAAAAAAATGGTTATGACTAAGAACGTTGAATTTTGAGAGTATGAAAGCTTCTTTGATTTCGATAAAACATTTTATGAGGCGTCGATGGTTCAGAAAGCAATAGGAAACTATATTTATACTGAACGAAAAATTGTCTAATAAATCACAGACTGTTAATAAATGTTGGGTGGACTGAAACATCCTTGAAGGATGTGAGACTAACTATAGTGCATTTACATTGGTTGCCTGCATATAAAAATCCATATCTCAGTAACCAACTGAGGGAACATGATGAGATTTAGCATATAACCTTATCATTATGTCCACCCAACAAAACAATTTTTGTTCTGGAGATTGTACAGCAGATTTCAATGTTTGCTTATGCGGTATATAATTTTCGGTCAGAGATTAAGTCAATAATTTTAAACGTATTACACCTTCAGTCAGAAAATCAGCCTTCAATGTTGAATATTCTCCGTGGTTCACGGGATTAGCCTTATGGCAAGAACCCCGCGCTGTTTTAACTGGGAGTGTTCAGAGGTGTCTTCAATGTGGGTTCTTTCATGAAACATAATTATTATTTTTTTTTTAAATCTTACCACTTATCTCTAACATTGGAATGTGTGAATATTGTTCAATGGGATTGAATGTGAAATTTTGTACACCTCAAAGCATCGCTATGAAGTTGTACACATATTTTTGTCAAGAAGCTGATCGCAGGAAACTGTTTCATACTATTACAAATTCCGAAAAAAGAACAGTGCAAGCAGTGGGTTTGAGTAAACGGTCAGTTCGTCGATGGGTGCAAGAATCTGGAATTAAAGAAAGAACAATAACATAGAGCTATCCAAAACAACTTTGTGGAAAATTATAAGGACATTAGGCTTCACGTTTAGACAGTACAAGGGAGGTAGAAATATCCTTTGCGAGCAACCGCATTTAGGAGCCATGAGAAGCAGATACCTACGTGAAATAAGGGAAATGCGCAAAGAAAATTATGGCATAGTGTATTTGGATGAAACGTGGATCAATGTGCACCACACAAGTGATAAGAAATGGCAATCAGTGGATAGAAAGATAAAGCGATATGTGCCCAGTAGTATAGAACAGCATTTGGTCATGGCCCATGCTGGTAATACGCATAATGGCGTACTACAGAATGCTGGACTCGTGTTCGTATCAAAGCATAAGACAATAGGGACTATCATAATAAGATGAATGGCAATGTATTTAGAGATTGGCTCGAGAATACACTGCTTCCATCCCTAGATAGACCGTCGCGTCCACTTATGGACAATGCATGATATCAATGGTGTTGCCCAAGAAGACAAAATACCTACAGCATAGAGCACAAAGGGAGCCATAAAGATATGGCTCCGAATGGAAAACATACCATTTCCAGAAAGTATTTCTAGCTAGAAAGGTTGTCCCTTGTAAAACAGACGCCAAAAAGCAAGAAATATCAAATCAACAAGTTGATAGAAGAGCATCATCATGGGTGCTTGAGACTTCAGCCGAACATTCTCATTTTAACCCTATAGAACTTGTAAAGGCTCAAATTAAAGGACAGGTGGCAGCTGACAATACTATATTCAAATTGTCTGACGTAAAGATACTAACCCAGTCCACGCTATTAAATATTGATAAAAGTTAGTGGGAAAAAATGTGAGGACCATGTGTTAAAAGAGGAGGATGACTATTGGATTAAAGATGATGTCTGGAGAAACACGGAGGTGGGTAGACATGTTACGTAATTTATTCTAATAATTGTGCAGGGATTTTCTCTCCCTTTACTACTTAGTACATGTAGCGGGTTCAATCAAGATTTTCATTTGCATATTTACTAATGAGACCACAGCAGATAGATAGGCCTTGAAAAACCAAATCTTATGGTACCTCAATGATGCCTGTATGTAGCCACTTGATCCGATGTCGCGATCGGGAATTCGCGGTGTTGTTGTTTGACAGTTGTTTTTTTTTATGACAGTTGTTTGTCCATCAAGAATGATGATGACCTTTCATTTCATCCAGTGGGGTTGAAGGTATGGAGCCGTGAGTTCTAAGATGGCTGATCAGGCCTATTTTGGCTCGAAATGTTCTTTGACAATGTGGACAAAGAATGCTTGACGTTTTTGGAAGAGGATTTTCTGCAGTGGTTTTTCTGTTCTGTCTTTTCTTCACAGCTCTTGCAGTCCTGGTTGCCTTACAAGTGACTGTACCCATGCGTAATGATGCACACCACGAATTTTGGTCTCTGGCTGCAGTCTCCCAGGTGTCATGATGAATTCCAAAAGCATTCAGTGAGATATTCAGAGTGTCTTTGAAGCGTTTCCTCTGGCCGCCTTGGGAGCGTTTAACACAACGCAACTCGCCGTAAAAAATTCGTTTAGGGAGTCTGTGATCTGGCATGCGAGTAAAGTGACCAGCCCACCGAATCTGATTCTTCATTAGTAGAGTGTGGATACTGGGCATGGATGCTCTTTCTAGGACTTCAGTGTCTGTGATCTTGTCTTGCCATTTAATCTTCAGTAACTTTCTAAGGCAGACTGTGTGCAAGTGGTTTAATTTCCTAGCGTGTCGCTGATAAACAGTCCAGGTTTCACAAGCATATAAGCAGTGTGGATAATACAACTGCTTTGTAGACTTTCAGCTTTGTTTGCAGGCTTATTCCGAGAATTCGCGGTAGAGATCACGTGACCTGGCAACCAATTTTCTCGCTCCCGGTCATCATCATCATCTTCCACTTCTGCCGTCAAGCGTCATGGGGAGGAATAATTTGCGTTCCAGCGCCCGGTGGGCGGCACTGGATAGTGTCATTCCGTGTCGTTGTACAATGTCTCTGATGTCGTCAATCCATATTCTTCTTGGACGTCCTCGTGGTCTCGTCGCAGATGACCTTTGAAATAAGGCCACTGATGGTAGTTGCAATACCGTAGTTGCTGATGTTGCATTCTAACGACATGGCCAAACCACTTGATCTTCTGTCATTCAATAAATGTGGCACAAGGTGTTGATCCTACAGTCTGTCTGATAATAGCATTTCTTACTCGCTCCCGGTATTTGCCCAAATTCCTAATGCGGTCATTATTTTGTTGAATATCCGAACGCCGCGGGTTTTTTGGCAGGCTATAAATAAAATCCAGTATATGGGCCATGCTTTCTAATTTCAAGCACGTGTGATTTGAAAGTTATTTGTGTTACTACTATTACTCACTGATTAAAACTGCTGCATTTGTTTACATATCGAGGTAAGTATATCTATTACAATTTGTTTTTAAAGCCTAGTTGCATTGGATGTAAGTAATAATTGAGTTATCAATCCAGTTTTATATCTATGTATAAAATTGCATTTGAAATTATAGGCGGAATTAACATAACAGTACTACAGTAGCTGTTTAAGTGAATCACTCCAGCCAGTCTCTAGCGAGAAACATCGGCGGTCATCTTGCCTTGCCTAAATAAACACCCAATCCTGACCTCATTTACTTAACAATATGCGACAATACCTATATTTCCTCTAAATGTCAACACTTTTTTTTTTTTTTGCACTATTAGATGAAACTATCGGCACTCTTCCGAATTCCCTATCTATCATTTCAACTTGTTTATAGAAGTTTGTAAAGATTTATTCACACAACTGAATATAAATTATAAAATATAAATGCCATTCTTATTACAATGAGCCCTTAATAAAATTTGGTTCCAAGTTGTGTTGGTAGGAAAGTCAGTAAACCCGTTTCTTGTTTTTTTTTAAATTGAATATGTCTTTCTTTTGTGTAGGTTCGTATTATTGTGAGTAATATTGTTATTTTACATTCGTTTTTGTATGTGTGTAAAATTTCATTACTTGGAATGATTGGCAGCATTTACAGTGGCTATAGTAAATCACCACAGAAAAAAATCGGGAGCCATATTTGCTAAAAAGGCTAGTAAAACACATTGTTGCCTCATTTTCTTTAAGAATATTTATATTTCCCCTCTATTTCAGTATTCTTTGGCACAATTACTATTATTTGAATTGGTACTTCAATTTTAATTCACCGCAAGTCACCGCAAACAAAGAAGAATCCCTTCGAGCCTCATTTGCATCGGTCCGGCAATCATTTTCTTGTTTAGTGTTCGGGACACTGCTATACCTATCGATGGATGTTTTTAAGTTTTTGGGCCCGTAGGGCCCTCACTGTCGATGACAGTGAGGGCCCTACGGGCCCAAAACTAAAACAACATCCATCGATCGGTCTAGCAGTCCACCGAACACTAAACCGGAAAATGATTGCTGGACCGATGCAAATGAAGCTCAAAGGGATTCTTCTTTGTTGCGGTGAATTAAAATTGAAGTACCCTTGAATTCTCCATCTTTACATCTATGTGTAATATTTATTTATTTTAATTAATTGAAACAATGAAGTGGATTTATAGTAGATTTTTAGTTAGTTAGTCGAGGTTCCAACTTCACAGCAGCGGGTTGTCCCCATTATGCTCCGTTCCTGTGCCAGTGAATACCACACAAAATGCTCCCCACTGTCCAATGTGAAAAGTGGAATAGGCAGGAGTCTCGGCAATCCAACAGCCCGCACAGGGACACTGTGCATAGTGCCGCTGCCAGAATGCCAGCACAAAATTAATCCACGAAAACCACAGTTCATCGTCGATGGACTTGGCTTTCACCAGAAAGACCTCATTGACTCAGGTTTTCTCACATGGTTCGGTCTTTCACCACAGGGCGACCCGCCGAAAGTGTCACATAAAGCACGAACTCCGCAGCTTCAGCGCCGACTCCTAGTAAATATATAAAGGGAATACAGAAGAGACATGTGTTTGATGTTTGTTTTGTTGTGTAGACAGTGTATTGTATAATACTAATACTATAGTAAATCTTCTTCTTCTTCTTCTTCTTTAGCGTTCCGAGCCATTGAGGTTCTTTGCTGCAAATACAATCCGTCTCCATTCGTCTCTCTGGTGGACCTTCTCTTGCCAGTCGTTGATTCCAAGTGCTTGTAGGTCTGTACATGTATTATCTCTCCACCGCCTTCTTGGTCTACCTCGGGGTCTACGATCATTTATTTCCTGAGTGTAAGCGAGTTTTGTTTCCCTATTATCTTCCATTCTTTCTATATGCCCCAGCCATTGTAGTCTATTAGCCTTCATGATACCAGTGATTAGCGGGGACTTAAACAGATCATAAATGTCTTTGTTACTTCTTCTTTTCCACTCTCCACTTTGTGTATCCCTAATGGGTCCAAAGATGCGTCTTAAAATTTTGTTCTCAAAGGTTTGTAACAAGGCTTCGTCTCCTTTCGTTGTACTCCAGGTTTCAGAGCCATACAGCACAACTGGTCTGATCAGTGTTTTGTATATTGTGATTTTGGTGTTACGAGATAGCGCCTTTGATTTTAGTAGATGTTGTAGTGCATAGTATATCTTATTTCCAGAGTTGATTCTAGCTTGTATTTCTTCCCTTATGATGTTGGAGCAGTTGAAGATTGTACCCAGGTATTTGTATGTTTCCGTTCTTTTAATGGTCATATCATCTATTTGTATGTGGCCAGAGTAAATATATATTTTTATTCTTTAAACCTCTCTGCCACTCTTTCTCTCTCTCACCCTCTCATAAATAAGTACTGGTAACTAACTCCTCATTCCTCTGATTCTGATCGCGCAGAAAAAAAGAAGCGCTTGCAGTAACTTCAAACATGCCTCGTATTACGATTAAAGATGATGTCTGGAAAAACACCGAGGTAGGTAGACATGTTATTTAATTTATTCTAATAATTGTACAAGGATTTTCTCTTCCTTTACTACTTAGTACATGTAGCGGGTTCAATCATGATTTTTAATTTGCATATTTACTAATGAGACCACAGGAGACAGATAGACCTTGAAAAAATAAATCTAATGATACCTCATTGAAGTCTGTATATCAATTCTAAGCGGAGATATTCACATCAGAGTGTCAGCATCTCCATTTTTAAAAAATTGATACGATGTCCCTAATTTCAGAACTCTTCAGTGTGTCCATTTATCTCCGTGTGTGAGGTTGCCTCAAACGGGTCATAGACGGATATGAAAACTGACTTCAAAAATATGTTCTGTCATGTACTCGTGTACAAATAGATTATTATTAATCTTTAAAACTGTATTCTCTTTAACCTTAGTAGTTCAAATTCCACATTTTAAGTGCTACAAAGTGTACATGTGAGTCCGATCGAAATGCACGATTGCCATTTTGGGTTTCCCATTCACAAAGGCACATGGTCGTAACATCTTTGCAGAAAATTTATTTTCAACCACATTTCGAGCAAGTTCAGCGATGAAGCTTTCCAAATATATGTAAAATTGGATGAAGAATTTGAAAATCTGTCTAAAGTTAATAATGCCTTTCTATAAACAGGACCAGAAAACATTTAATTACGGTAAGTATGCCAAATAATTTTAATGCCATGATAATCTCAACCAATCGCTATGCATGGATTATTAGACGGACCTTTTCTGCTGAAACGAAGATGGCGTTATTGTTTCGTGAAATTTTAATGAATGAATGACATTGTAAACATGAATGGTCTTTACATAGCCATTTTTGGGGGCACAATGAATAATTCCAGGGTGGCACAGTGTATCATTTCCGGTTTAATTTCGAGTCGCGGCACGATCAAACCCGCTAGTACTTGTATTCTTTTGCAGTTTAACGGTAAGCTGCTTGAATGCTTGTTGCATAATATACTATGGTCAAACCGAAAGGGGAGTGAGTGGTCTCGAGGTATGGTGTCCGCCTCGAGTGCTGGAGCTCCCGGGTTAAAGCCCCGGTGAGGGCTGGGAGTTTTTCACATGGACTTCTAGTTCTAGTAAGAAAATTGCCCCTGTTCTCTGGGTAGTGAGATCGGATACCCATGTGTATTGTTGTGCACGTAAAACATCCCTTGGCAGTTGGAAATCGAAAAAGAGTAGCTTAACGGTGCTGCCCGGGCAAAATTTTGAGTTAAAAATCTACCCAAAGTATTTCAGGATCCTTGCTGATGCTACAGAGTTCATGCACTGAGCTGAGATTCTGCAGACTCAGGTTTGAGTTAGGAGTAGAACAGAGCACTTATGGGTTACACCCATGTACCGTGATGTTGATCCGTCGACTAAATGTATATGTATGAGCATTTTTGGTGTAGAAAGTAGGGAGACAGAAATTATGTTGTTCACCTGATTCATAATTCATAATTTATCTGATCTCATCAGTACAATTACCTCTGAAGTCGGAGTGGGTTCGCCTGTTGGCAAGGGACACTGTTAATAGGGAAAACTAATCGATATCATCATATGCAAAATTCAATCCATCCATCACTACTATATTTACAGGAAATCGCTAGGGGCTAAGTCCACTGAAAACCCACCTTGGCGGGAGACATTTCGCGAATGATGCCAAAGTTGAATGTGAAGTGAAAACATGGTTTAGAAAACAGAACATGCAGTTCTATGCAGCCGATTTGGGAGGACTGATAAAACGATGGGATAAGTGCATCAATGTTGGCGGAAATTATGTTGAGAAATAAAGGGACAATGTATGTATAAAAGTAAACTGGTTTCAAGTTGTTATCATATTTAGTTATTTTTCTACTGCCATTTGTGACTTACTTATTAACTTACCCTCATACGTACTGTAGGCACATTGGACATGTGATGCTAGGCCCTTATATCTGTAGTCCAGTCAGCACTCGGTGTGTGTTGTGGTCAGTGTAATAATATTGGCAGCCTTTACATACAAGGACATTTTCTAATCTTGACTGTTACAAATTGCTGTTATAGCTGGAGGAGCAGAGTTGAGGGTGAAAGCCAACCTTGCAAAATACTCCAATGGCTTGTGCATTCATGACCTTTGGCAGCAAATGTCCAACTATTGGCCTTCACGTGGTGGAACTGTTATAACTAACAGGTTAGGTCAGCATGACCGAATGGATAAGAACATGTGTTCTTAATCATCCGGTGTGCTGATGCTGAGGTAAGCGGTTCATCCCCTACACCGGACAGTTGGACTAACATGTTGACCTATCGTCCTTTACTTGAGGACATAAATTGCAAGTACCTCTGAAGTCGGAGTGCGTTCATCTGATGGCGAGGGACACTGTTAATATGGAAAGTTAATCCACACACAAAATTAAGTCCAGCACTACTAGAAGTATTATGTATGGACTACGCTTGCATTCATCGCAAGCAAGCAGGAAAAAAAGACAGGAGAAGGGGTGACAGCGAGTCTCTGGCGCCATAAAACCAGAATGTACATACATGCACAGGCATATGTGCACATACATACAAGTCTAAACTCAAATAAAACCAGTCTACCCCAGACAAATAAAGGCACTGAAGTTGGAGGTAAACAGTCAGGAGGCACACCACAGCAGTCAGGATGCCATGCAGTCATGCTATGGAAAATGTCTGTTACTGCAAAACGTTATGGTGCTCACCCTGCTATGGACCCCCAGGCAAGTGCAGTACCAGGCCCTATGCCTCAAAAGAATCCAACCACATTGACTGGAGATCCTTCTCAGATGTCTGTTTAGCCAGAGGACATGAGAATATAGCATCTGATTATACCAAACAAATACAAGACACGAGACAAAGTAGATACAGACACATTTCAAGCAAACAGAAGAAGAAGGTTGGGTTGACCTGGGAACCAAGGGCATTTTAAAGTCCCATGTGGATTCAAACCCATGACACCCGGGAAGGTTAACCCGGTCAACAAATGCCCGCAGAAGTCGGATGTGTCGGCCTAACGGCGCAAGAACGCAGCTCTGCTGTAAACAGGCACAACGCAATCACATCCGGAAAAAAAACTCCGGATGAACGAAGAAGAAGAAGAAGAAACCCATGACACCAGGCTAGCAGGCAAACATCTAACCACTGTGCTGCCGCACCTCCTTTGCTCAGGCTGTCTGTAATGCCCTGTGTTCATCTTCTTCCTAGCACAATTTCTGTCCTTTCTTAGCCACTGGTAACCAGCACCTTGACAAGATAACAGTATTCCTGCAGTGTTTTCTGAATTTGCACCAGCAGAGGCTTTTTCAGTAGATGGATCATATTTAAAGGTGGGAGGATCAATTTCATTCCAAAAGGTTTTATCCCATGGGGTATGGGGTATGACATGAGAGTTGATGAAAGAAATAAAACAAATAGGCAAGTGAAATTTTTCGGCTATATTAAAAGACATAACACTCTTATATAAACCATACTGAAGGGTAAGGCCAAAGGGATGTGAGCAAGAGGTAGATAATGATACAAGTGGAAATATAGCTTCAAGAGATGGATGAACAGCAATCTCATAGAATATACAATAAAGTTGAGGCTCCCTTCCTGAAGGGCTTTCTGTTTGTAGCTGTTGTCATAAATACTACTTATTATGTTTTAGAGCAGTAATGAATTTATTCTGATTACGCTTTTTTTTTCCTCCCTTAGGATGAAGTTCTCAAAGCGGCTGTTATGAAATATGGCAAAAACCAGTGGATGCGAATTGCTTCTTTGTTGCACACAAAATCAGCAAAGCAGTGTAAAGCTAGATGGTAAACAAGATTTGTTTCGTTTGTACTCGTTTTCATTCATCAAGCAAAATGGGGTAAACCAAAATGTGCACTAAAGACTAATTCTTTTTCTTGTTGTTGTTCTTCATCTTATTCATCTTCTTATCTTAGTGTAGCAACACTCCCTGGGGTGACGGGAAACTGATGCCACACCTTACTAACGGGAGGTGATCTTCCTGGGACTAGGTAACCTCAGTCTACTTTACCCCACCGGCCTCTGAATAGAATACCTATTTCACTGTTCAACTAACCAAGGGATACTAACCTCTCACACCTTGTCCTGAATGCATGACTCAACACTCAATTCTAGCATCTATATGGTAACAGAGGTGTGTATTGTACAAATGAGGATGATGATGGTGGAGGCTGATGAGATAGGTCAGTCAAGACAGCAAGCCGGGAGTAGCTTCAGGATGGAGCAGTCATCACTGGAAAGGCTTCGAGTAGACACTACAGGTTCAGCTTGCTACTAGAGCTCACCGGATGTAGCCAGTCTTTCATCAAGCTCTCGTCTTCCTACAGATGGATGGATAATGGTTGGTCTACCTGGACTAGTTCCGGAAACCGATTCTGTGATGATCCGAATGGGAGTTCCACGCAAATGACGAAATGTTCCAGGTCTTGCGGGTGGCCACAATATGAAACACGTAGTTGCCCTCTCTTACATAGTCCAAGAGAGTGTCAGAAATATGAGAGCAACCTTCTGGTGATGATGTGGGATGTTGGTGCTGGAGGTACAGTCTCTAGACTCCAGCGGATTCATAGGCCAAAATGGCCTGGCACACAAAGTCAAGATAATCTGGTTCTAGCTGGTGGTGGACCTGTCAATAGTTGTGATACAAGGCACAATCACTTCACATGATTACTTGCTGTGAGTGTAGTCGGTCAGCAGCTAGCGTGGACATTGTGAACATACTTTGTAATGACAATGGCCAAGGGTTTGCAGGACTCAACCTCCAGTGTAGTAAACTCTTGCGACCAATACACTGTAGGATTCATATTGGGGTTCTTGGTCCGCTGCTCTCACTTGCCTGGTCCCAATCGTTAGACCCGTCACCAACTTATAAGGCTTCATTCAAGAAGGTAGAACCTGTGGAAGACAACACTCAGTGAAAGTATTTGGAACCAAGCTTACCCTAAGCGAGCTCACTCTCACCTCCTTCCTCAGCCATATGGACTCTTCCCATTAAAGTCCCGGTACCTACATATACTGCTCACAGGTGCAGGAGAGGAACTGGGTCTAGGACCTGGCAGGCTGCTAAGTGTCTCTAGCAACTGGCTAGGTTGCTGGTCACTCGTCACTGAGGTGTCGGCCTACCCTGCAAAACTTCTACATGACATATAGGGTTAGTGATTCATTAGTAATGGTAGGCAGAATGGCCCTGAACTAGGGCCGGTGATGAGCATCTGGACCCCCCTCCTGGTTTACGTCAATCTCCCTGGTTCACGTCAATCTCCCTGGTTCACGTCAATCTCCCTGGTTCACGTCAATCTCCCTGGCTCACGCCCCTATTACCAGCCAGAGCAGATATAGTACCGTGCCTCAGGTACAAAATCCAAATCTAATAGTAGATACAAGGTCTCAATCATTCTCCATGTAGCAGAGATCCACACCCCGTTCTTCCCTCCCTCATCAAGGGCCGGAGCATTTAGAACGGTGTCACTGCCCTTATAGAACAGCCCTGTCCCTTCGGTCAATTCTCACACATTGTCCACATCTCCAGAATCCACTATATATTAAGCTGGCATTCCATTGATGGAAAATGTGAGAAAAACTGTTGGAACAAAGAGCTAGAACCATAGTTGAACAACCGTGAAGGAAAGTACAATTCATTTGACGGAAAGGTAAAAGCTGCACTAATGCATTATTTACACTTAGACAAATAAGTGAGAAAAACATCAAATATAGTGACCAGCAAAATATTGTGTTTGTAGATCAGGAAAAGGCTTTCGATAGAGTAGACAGATACAAATTATGGACCATTCTTAAAGACTATAGGTTACAAGGGCAACTGCTAGAAAACATCATAGCCATGTACCACTCCAGCCGAAGTGCAGTAAGAACACAAGAAGGTATGTCAGATATGTTCACAGTCAATACAGGAGTGAATCAGGGATGTGTGCTCTCTCCTCTGCTATTTAATGTCTACATGGACAGAATATCCAAAGAAGCAAATCTTGACAGAATAGATTCAGAAAATTTAGAACTCTTTACTCCAGATGAAACAACTGATCCACAGGAAATAAATGAACTTCTTCTTCTTCTTTGCGTTCATCCGGAGTGATTTTTCAGATGTGATTGTGGTGTGTCTGGTTAGGCACTCTTGGGTTGAACCCTTAGGCCAACATATCCGACTTTTAGTGTGCATTTTTTGACCAGGTTAGCATTCCTGGGAGACTCTCACTTTTGTGGTACCGTCCACCTCCCAGCTGGTCAAGTTGGAACAGTCTAAGATTTTTGCACATTCATCCCTCAAATGAAGGCAGGGACAGTCCATAGCATTTTCCACCATTCTGGGTGGCTTCCATAATTGCAGAGCCGACACATAACGCTCTAGTGCTGGGCTCACCGAGGAAATCGGACAGACAGGTCTGCAGATGGTATCCACTCAGCGAGTTTTCGGACATGTGCTTGTCCATGTGCCCGTCAGAGCTGTTCCAGGCACGGCGGACATTCGGAAAACTACCTAGTCAGAACTGTTCCGAACAAGAGCGGCATTCGGAAACTAGGTAGTCAGAGCTGTTCCTAGCACGAGAGACATTTGGACGAGACATTTCACTCTGACGTAAATGCGTAGTGCCAATTTTTAGTTTGCCACCCATAGGACGACACTTCCGACTTCAGCGGGCATTTTTAATGAGGTTAGCCTTCCTCGGGTTTCCCTTGTTGTGATGTCGCCCACATCTCAGCTGGTCAAGATAGAACGATCATCAACATCAGGTCAACCCTGAAGGGAAGGCAGGGGCAGACCATGGGCCTATCAAAGGCTATCCAAGGAGGCTTCCATAATTGCAGAGCCGGCACATATTGCTCAGAGACTGGGCTCACCCAAGGAGTTGCCTCGTCCTGCTCATGGCTGCTTTAGTTCCTCACTTCCATGTGTTGGGCATCTCACTTGCCACTGGTCGCTCAAGCACACACCAGGAATGGTCAGACTGCGGGCGACATCCTCTCGGTAAGCTTTTGCTTTTGACTTCGTACCACGCAATGGATTCGCTAGCTGTGCGTTCCATTTTGTGTTATTGAGACGTTTTTTCACTTTTGTCTACACTCTATGAGTTAGATACAAACAGCTTTCGTAGCCATTTCATTCGACTGGGACACTTTCTGCATTTTAGTACTCGCTCACGAGGTAGGCTACATGTGCTGCCGGCTCAGCACCTTACCTCTGTGCAGCAGTGAACGAGAAACGGCCAGGCCCTCTCATCCGGGAATCCCTCATATCCCCCAGCTGAGAGCCTTCGAACAAGTATCAGAACTGGGCATGTAGCATGCTCAGTATCCCACCTCTATTTTTTGGTAGGTGGGTATCGGCCTGGCTCTCACATCCGAGGGTTTGTGGCTTAGAGGCCTTTAGCCTAAACCCTCGACAGAGAGCCTTAGAATATTGTCCGGACCAAGAACTTCTGCCTTCGTGCGCCTGATTTGAACTTTTGACTGCTATCCTCAGTCTACCTGCAGAGCAGCAGGTTGTGTCTCTCTTAGTCTGGCCCCTATCCCATAAGCTGTCCGATATGTAGTTTTCATCCATCGGCAAGCACATGGGGTCGATGGGACACGCAAGCTCCCCCATCACGGCAAGGTGGAGACACATCGGGGGAGCTTAATCTTTGAGACAAGCATATGACTACTGGCAGGATCGACCAGATATCTATCAGACAGACAGACTATTCACGCACATGCAAGCCAAGAGTAGCATCGCTAAAGCGTGCCCTCCCGGTACAAGGTGATACATGCAAAACCACTGGACGCCTACCGACGAGCTTTCAAGCTACGCAGGCAGGACTGACCGAAAAGCTATACCAGTTTACTGACTGCAGGCCCACTACTCATCGAGAGAGAGTGGGGGCTTATCGAGACTTTGTCGAACGGTCGTACAAATTTGCTCTTTTGCCCGCTCAAACCACGACCCTGGCTGCACGATGCGGTTACATTCTCGAAACACCTGCCTCGCTAACTTGCGTTGGCTGGGAAGATCCCATTTTGGTGCACCTCACACAGCCATCCGAGACAACGAACGCTAGTCGCGGAACTGATCTTGCGAACCAGACCAGCCCTCACTAATGAATTTCTATTTGCAGATGATCAGTGCCTGTTTTATAGCAGCGTGGGCAGACTGCAAAATTATATTAATAATCTGAGTTCAACATGCATTAGGCACAATATGAGTATAAATACAGCCAAAACCGAAGTAATGCAAGTTAGCAGATCGCCTGGTCCACTAAGTATACAGATAAATAGCACATCTCTGAAACAAGTTAAAGAATTCAAATATCTTGGAAGTATGATCACAGAAGATGGCGGATTGGACAGAGAAATTGAAATCAGATGTCAAAATGCAAGTGCACTTACATATCAACTAACACCCTTACTGAAACATCATAATATACCAATGTCCACAAAACGACAAATAATAAACATCATATTCACACCTATGCTACCAGTCAAACTTGGACATTATCCAAATCAACACCTGTGAGATGAGATGCCTGAGGAGAGCTGTCAATTTAACAATCCGAGACCGATTAAGAAATGCTGTTATCAGACAGACAGTGGGATCAACACCTTGTGGCACATGCATTCAAAGACAGAAGATCAAGTGGTTTGGCCATCTCGTTAGAATGCAACACCATCAACTACCATCACTGGCCCTACATCAAAGATCATCTGCGACGAGAGCAAGAGGACACCCTAGAAGAAAATGGAATGACGACATTAAAGGCATTGTACAGTCACATGGAAGGACACTATCCAATGCCACCCATCAGGTGCTGGAGCGCCAATTATTCCTCCCCATGACGTTTTATATTGTCCGATATGGAAATATTATTTCAAGATGTCAGCGACCAATGGGAAATATTAAAGAAATCGGTCAACCAAGCAACAAATATAAAGAAGAAAGACCTTTATGATGATACAAGAGAAGAACAGTATGATCATCATAATAATAATGAAGGACCATCAGTTTTGAAGTTCAGAAGGCTCTTAACCATATGAAAACTGGCAAGACCCTGGGTACAGTTAACATCTCAACAGAAATTATCAAGGCCTGAGAAGAATATGGAATAGACCAAGTCACTAGACTGCTGAACACAATATATGATACTGTAGATATACCGCCTCAATTATGTAATTCTATATTTATTGCAATCCCAAAGAAATCAGAAGCCTTGGAATGTGATCAACATCGAACAATTAGTATAATGAGCCACATCACAAAGATTTTGCTGAGAATTATCATGCAAAGAGGAGGAAAATACAACCTGAAATAGGAGAACAATGTGGGTTTGTAGAAGGCAAGGGTACAGTAAATGCTGTGTATATACTGAGAACAGTAATTGAACGTTCTGTAGAAGTAAACAAAGATCTACACCTTTGCTTTGTTGGCTACACAAAGGCTTTCGAATAAAGTGAGACATGTCGACATAAGGATGCTTGGAGATCTACAAATTGATGGAAAAGACCTTAGACTTGTAAAAAACATATATTGGAAACAAGCTGCCATCAGAATTGATAATAAAGTAGGTCAATATCATTGTATTAAAAGAGGTGTGAGACAGGGATTTGTAATGTCTCAAGATCTTTTTTCCCTGTACAGTGAAAATATTTTAAGAAATATAGAAGAGATGGAAGGAATCAACATTGGGGGATGATATATCAAAAACATTAGATTTGCAGATGATACAATCTTGATTGCAGACAATCAACAGGACCTGCAACATTTAGTAGATGCGGTTGTTGCACACAGTGAACAGCTAGGGTTAGAATTAAATAGTAAGAAGACACAGATTATGCTCGTCACTGGGAAGTACCACAATGAGATATACGAGTAAATGGGCACATTCTTAAGCAAGTGAATCAGTACAGTTATCTCGGAACAGTCATAACATCCGATGGGAGATGCCTTGAAGAGATTCGAACAAGAATTGCCATTGAGAAGGTAGCCTTTTGCAAGATGAAAAACATACTGACCAATAAAAATATATCAATTGAAACGAGAAAAGTGTTGAAGTGCAACATAGAACCTGTACTTTTGTATGGATGTGAAGCGTGGACAATGAACAGACAAGCTGAAACACATGTGTTGGCTGTGGAAATGTGGTTTCTGAGGAAAATGCAAAGAATACTATGGACAGACAGAACAACCAATAAGCAAGTCCTTAAAGAAACAAATGAAGATCGTAAACTGATTAGAGTCATTAGACGTAGACAGTCAAAATTTTTTGGGCATGTTATGAGAAGAAATGATTTGGGGAACTTCGTGTCAACTGGCAAGATTGAAGGGAGGAGTCCAAGGGGAAGACCGAGAAGAAAATACCTGGATGGCTTGACCACATGGCATGGCCAAGACAGGAACACGGAGCTGATCCACGACTCTGGTGATCGAGTGAGATGGCAAAACATGACCGCCTACGCTTATCAGCATGGCACATGAAGGATGGATGACTCTTGATGGGAAAAGTGGAAGATAGTGATGATGATGCACTTTTCTTTTTTAAAAAAACTCAATTTACTTTATCATTTTGAAACAAATGCTGCACTCTGATTTTAAAAATACTACACACAGTTTATTTTTATTTTTAAAAACACTGCAAACAATTTAGCTTTTGTAACACTGCATACAGTTTATTTTTTTAAAACATCACACAGTTTATTTTTAAAAACATTGAATGCCCTGTGTTGATTAAAAGATATGTACTGAATGGGTTAACAGGTATTTGTTCATTGTAATGTCCATCGATTGTGGGGGTTCATTTGGCAACTGCCATTTATTGAAACACTGCTAATTTATTTTCTAGGTATTGTTGGCTAG
Organism: Cepaea nemoralis; assembly: GCA_014155875.1. Classification (NCBI taxonomy): domain Eukaryota; kingdom Metazoa; phylum Mollusca; class Gastropoda; order Stylommatophora; family Helicidae; genus Cepaea; species Cepaea nemoralis. The sequence continues at coordinate 18,254 of JACEFZ010007555.1, forward strand.
ATCCAAGTATCAAGAAAACAGAATGGAGCAGAGAAGAAGAGGAAAAACTTTTGCATCTGGCCAAACTTATGCCAATACAGTGGAGAACAATAGCCCCAATCATCGGAAGAACTGCAGCCCAGTGTCTGGAGCATTATCAATATTTGCTGTATGTAATAGCTTTTGATATGCAACTCTGGCTTGTTGTCCTTACAGATTATAGTTCTTAATAGTTCAATTCTGGCCCGAGTTATAGAAATATCAGTTACAGTGAAAGCTTTTAGACCATTAAAAATCACATGAGAAATAATATACAAAAAACAAAGGTATTGGTTAGCACTCATGGAAGTAAAGGAAAGAATTAGTTAATCATTGACTAACTATTCTCATTATCGTTGTTTAGGCCTGATTGTTGTGCCTTGGGTTTGTAAAATCTAAACGTAATTGAGGAGCCAACCCCTTTGTCGTAGGAGCCAGCATTTTTGTTTATTTTACGGGTTCAGAAAACCATGAATTAAACTATGATACAGCTACATTATTTGAAATGTGCTATTACATATTTTTAAAATATGTTTTGAGAACTGAATTTGAAAATTCAGGCACCAGGTAAAAATTCTAAGGTGCCATAGCAACCAGACACCCTGCATTTTTCTACCCCCTAGCTGTGACCTCTCAACGAGTATGTTTATTTCATCTTGATTTCTTGCATCTTGATTTCATGTGTAGGAGAGCAATGTGTGGAATAGCAGAGCAATGTGTGGAATAGGAGATCAGTGTGTGGTATAGATCAGTGTTGCCAGCAAAGTCCATATTATCAAGTCCGTTGAATGCCATTGTTGTGCCGTTACTATGTTTTCTTTTTCATGTGTGGAATAGATCAATGTTGCCAACAAAGTCCACTTGATCAAGTCCATTGAATGCCATTGTTGTGCCATTACTATGTTTTCTTCTTCCTATGTCCTTTATTCTCCCATTGGGCCCTAGACCCTCAACCAGCCCACGTCAAACCTTCTTATCTTTTGCTGTCTCACAGTTTCCTCTGTCTTTCCAACATTCATCTTAGTAATGATCTTTTTGTGTTTAGGTGCACCGCTATTTTGTTTACCTTGTGGTTTCCAGACAAGAGAATGCCTAGCTAGATTCCTCAGCGTGTGTCCTATCCGATGCCAGCGTCTATTCCTCATCTGTTTACTCACTGGAATTTGTTTAGTTCTCTCCATGAGCTCTACATTGGTGATTCTGTCTAACCATTTTATTCCAACAATTCTGCAGAAGCACAAATTAGTGAGTGTTTATAGTATATTAGTAATTCTTTTGGTTTCTGGCCCATACTTCTTCTTCTGTGTTCATCCTACAGTTTTTTCATCCGGCCATAGAATAGACCTTTCTGAGCTGTATTTGGTAAGGATAATTTTTAATTTGATTGAATAGGCAAAAAAAAAAGAAACACAATTCACATTGACATGAAGCCCCAAGTCTGTACTTCAAATATTCATTTCTCAGTGTGATCTCTGTTATTCGTTATGGTTTGTGATCATCTTCTCACAAGGGCAATTAGCCCCACACGGTAAAAATGTGTGTCCTTTATCCTAAACCACTGGCACGTTTAAGGGTCTTGATGTCCTCATAGTGATGTCCGTGAAGATCTTTCAGTGGTCTAAACAGATGGAAGTCTGAAGGTGCTAAATCAGGACTGTAAGGAGGATGTGGTAATAATGCCCAGCCAAATTTTGCAATCGTATCAATGGTGCGTTAGCGGTGTATGGCATGGCATTATCGTGCAACAGTAGTGCAGTTCTCAGCTCTTTGAATGGGTAAAATTGTTGAAGATGCCCTTTAAGCTTCTTCAAAGTTTCAATGTAATGGTCAGCATTCACTGTTTTCCTGTTCCAAGAAGTCAAGAACACGTTTCTCATCCCAAAACACAGAGGCCATAACTTTCCCTACAGATGGTGACACTTTCTTTCTTGTTGGTGATATTGTGTGATGCCATTCCATTCTGGTTTGTCTTCTTTCTTCTGCATTCATCTGGAGAGGGGTTTTTTTGGACGTGATTGAGTTGTGCCTGTTTACAGCAGAGCTGCATTCTTGCATCGTTAGGCAGACACATCCGACTTCTGCGGGCATTTGTTGACAGGGTTAACCTTCCCGGGGTGGCCCATACAGTAGTACAGATTTAACATTGGAGTTGGGACGCAGAGGTGTTTTCAAGGCACCAGGGCAGGGTTCTATACTGGCCAAGACCTATTGACGCATCCTCGCCGAGTGTCCTGGGCAACAGGTCACTCGGGGGTCCTGGCTAAAGTCAGTAGGATCGTTGATTCCTCCAAAGTCGGAGAGTGTCTGCCTGCACGGTGAGGAACCACCAGTCTGCACACCAATAAGCCAGACATGGGACAGCGGATACTCACACAAACCTCAGGTCTGTATAACCTCAGGTCCTGTATAACATCACACTGATGTTGGACAACAGGATGTCTTCATCCGACATACAGGACATTACACGAGTTCACAGCCAGCGAACACAAGCAAACAACATTGGAGTTAAAATCTCTAAGTTTGGTGCTGAGTGTAACTTCCCTTGACTTCCATACATTTCCTACCGCTATGAAAGCTCCTCTGGCTTTTGTATTCTTATTTGAATATCTTTATCGGTTCGCCCATTATTGTCTACATTGCTTCCCAAATAGGTGTATGATTCTGCCTCTGTTACCTTGTTTATTGTCCTTAAATTTGTCTGTCTTTTTTAATAACAGTGAAAAATCAGAGAACAGAGAGGCTGACAATGAAGATGATACCAGGAAACTCACACCCAGAGAGATTGACCCCAATCCAGAGACCAAGCCAGCCAGACCTGATCCTGTGGATATGGATGAAGATGGTAATTTTTGTAATAGCACTTTGCACTCAGACTCTTTCCTCTTCTACACTAGGGTGTACCTTTGATTTTTTTTTTTGGGTGTAATTATACACACACCCACACTAGGACAAGACCACTACTGTTTTTGAGTCGATGTTATTGGAGGAGAGAGATATGTTGGCACAACTGGAAAGAGAGTGATGTGTTGTGGCAGCTGGGAAGGGGAGATGTCTTGGACAATGTTGTGACAACTGAGACGAGGTGATTAGCTGGACAGAGTTGTAGAAAATAATCTTTAATAATTTCTTGTTGAATATCTTTGTTCTTCTTTCTTTCTGTCCAATGAATTTTTAATACAATTTATCTGGATCTGAATGGTATACAAATTATCTGAAGCAGAACAATATTAAGCCACAACTTTCTATATCCACAGAGGTTAAAATAATAAATGACAATTTAAAAACACAATCGGTAGGTGAGAATGGCCGAATGTATAAGAACACATGTTCTTAAACATTTGAGGTGCTGATGCCGAGGTAAGGGGTTCATCCCCTACACCAGACAGTTTGACTAAAATGTTGACTTCTCGTCCTTGATTTGGAGTGTAAATTACAAGTGCCTCTGAAGTCGGAGTCGGAGTGAATCCCCTACCTCAGCATCAGCACACCAGATGTTTAAGAATCTTATCTTATCAGCCATGCTGACCTCTATTTCTTATTTAAAATGGTTAACCGGGTCAACAAATGCCTGAAGAAGGATGTCTCGGCCGAAAGGCACAAATATCACAGCTCGGCTATGTTAAGGCACAAAACAATTAGTCCAAAACATTCTGGATGGATGAAGAAGAAGAATTGGTAACTTACTGAAAGAGTCAGTCTCATGTTTGGCCATGTTATGAAAGGAGAGAAGCCTGAAGCATATTGTAACAGCTGAAAAGATTTATGGGAAAGGGGATAGAGGAAGATAGCAAGAGAAGATTCTTGACAGCCTATCTCTGTAGTTGAGCCAGCCATATAAGGTGGGATAGTTAGTTGCATATCCTTTACAGGACATCAGTCAACAGGCAGGGACAGTACATGGGCATTATCCGCCATCCAAGGGTGGCTTCCATAGTTGCAGAGCCGACACATGCGCTCTGGTGCTGGGCTCACAGAGGGAATCGTCACGTCCTGCTCATGGCTGCTTTAATTCCTCACTTCAATATATTGGGCATTTCGTTCGCCACGGGCCGTTCCCGCACAAACCAGACCGGTCTGCAGACCCTATGCACTCAGCAAGTTTTCGGTTCGGACATGTGCTTGTTGTTGTGTTCAGAGGACAATATAGTCAGACCTGTTCCGGGCACTACGGACATTCAGAAAACTAGCTAGTCAGAGTTGTTCCGGACACGAGGAGCATTCGGAAAACTAGGTAGTCAGAGCTGTTCCTAGCATGAAAGACATTTCACTCTGACGTGTATGAGTTGAGCCTGATTTATTTGCACCCATAGGCCAGCACATTTGACTTCAGCAGGCAGTTTTATGGGTTTGCCTTCCCGGGGTTTCGAGAGACGTGACTTTTATTGCGGTGGTGTCGCCTACATCTCAGTTGGTCAAGGTAGAATGGTCAGAGATATTGTGGTCAACCCTCAAGGGAAGGCACGGGCAGACCGTGGGCATTACTCGCTATCCAAGGGGGCTTCCATAATTGCAGAGCCGGCACATGGTGCTCTGGGCCTGGGCTCACCCGAGGAATCGCTACATCCTGCACATGGCTGCTTTAATTCCTCACGTCCATGTATTGGACATTTCGTTTTGCCACTGGTCGCTCTCCACACAGACCAGGGACAGGCAGTCTGCGGACGACATCCACTCATCAAGCTTCCACTTCGGAACACTAGCCAAGTGTTCCATTTTGTGTCGAGACAATCTTCCACCTTTGACTATGCATATTCTGTGAGTGTAGGTACAGACTTTCATCGTAACAACTTCGTGCGACTGAACTACTTTTCCACCTTACCGCTCGTGAGGTAGACTACATGTGCTGCTGTCTCAGTGCCTTATCTCGGTGTGTCTGAGCGATGACCAGGCCCTCTCATCCGGGGATCCCTCATATCCCCCAGCTGAGAGCCTTCGAGGAAATATCTGGGCTAAGCATGTAGCGTGCTCAGCCTCCCACCACCGTTTTGCGGTAGGTGAATATCGGCGAGGCTCTCACATCCGAGGGTTAATTGCTTAGAGGCATTCAGTCTTATCCCTTGGCCAAAAGCCTTAGAGTTTGTGTCCGTACTAAAATTATTGGCATCGATCATCTGATTTAGACTGCTATCCTCTGTCTACCTGCTGGGAAGCAGGTTGTGTCTCTCTTTGTCTGGTCTCTACCCTAAGACCTGCCTGACATATAGTTGTGCTTCCGTCGGCAGAGCTCCTGGGGTCACTGAGACACCCCCCCCACCCACTCACAGCGACATGGTGGAGACACATGGGGGGCAGGGGTGTAGCACTATATGCCCATTCCTTAGGGCATGTACAAGGGCCCATCTCATTTTTTTCTAGTATGTATGAACTATACTGTGATCGCAAATGTTTTCCCCAGTATAAAAATCCACAACTCAGTAACCAACCAACGGAAGATGATGATATTTAGCATATAACCTTATCATTATGTACACCCAACATTTTTTTTTTCTGGAGATTGTACCGCAGATCTCAAAGTTTGGTTATATGCGATATATAATTTATGGGTCACAGATGAAGTGTATATTATGAAATGTATTACATCTTCACATGGAAACATCGGTGTTCAATAATGAATATTATCTGTGGTGATGGGAATTTTGAGAAGCACGTCACATAGTGGAACGGATATGCCTCGCGTCTTACCTGAATTGACATGCATCACAAAGATTTCAATACATTTCCACCAAAACAACAATGAAATTGATGCCGTTGGACCTATCATATTCCTTGGGTGAGAGTAAATATAAGACGGCAGGAAACATTTCATAACAATTCAACAGATACGTTTTTTTTTTAATTGAGCGTGAATGAATGCAATCATTTGTGAACACGCAATAGCATTGGCACCCCTGTGGCATCATTTTCTATAGAAGTACCTTTATTGTGTATGCATCCTTTTATTTGATTGTGTGTTTCAGAGCTTGAGATGCTCTCAGAGGCCCGAGGTCGGCTGGCCAACACGCAGGGCAAGAAGGCCAAGAGAAAAGCAAGAGAGAAGCAGTTGGAAGAAGCCAGGTAAAGTCATTTGATTTGAATTTTCTCAGATGTTCTCCATAAATTATCATTGTGTCTTTGTTGTGACATAGGTTTGTATTGTACTCCAAATCTCTCTCTATATATATCTGTAGACAGAGAGAGCGGTTTAGGTATTTCACTGTTAGTAGACACCAACCCTGGGCAATGGGTTGGTGTCTGTTAACAGTGAAATACCTAAAACTTAAGAACAGAGAACATTACCATCGTAGGCCTAATTCCACCCAGTCCATGTCTTGTGAGTCATGACCTTGTTACATCCTAATATTTGTCTGTACAGATATGGGAGTCTTGCTCAGCCTACTGGTTTGTATGCTTGGAGAGGGGAAAAGGAGTTCTGCAACAGTTTCCATGTAGATGATACTTTTGGTACCAGAAGAAAAGTGGCTCCGTTTTGAAGTGAAATGATAAATGGTCCGTCATGTTTCACTCTTGCCTTTTGGTACTTAATGCTGTCTTATGGATACTCATGGATTCTGTCTTCAACTTTGTAGTTGAACTGCTTGAGTAGAAGTCCATCCTATCATACCTTTTCAAAGTCTTTGGCCAGATCCACAAAAATAGCCCATTAATTTTTATCCCTGGAATGTTTTTGTGTCCATTCTAATTGCCACGTAGCACTTTAGAATGAGATACAGAATTTATAAGTGAGAAAGAAACCAAAGAGTTAATCTCAAAGAAGCAAGCAGCAAAAGTCGCCAAGTGACGTCACGGTGTGAAAAACGTCACGGGATGATAGACTAGCAACCAGAGCATGTTTGGGCTGACAGCAAGAAAGCCGGCGTGAAATTATCAGAGGAGAATTATCAACGTGAATCGATCTGGAAGATGGAAATAGCAACCGGGAACCATCGTTTATAAAGGATATACGATCGAGGCATACTCCAAAGCCAGGACCGACGATTGCCATTAATATTAACCAGAATTCAACGGAATGGCTCAAGGTTAGCAAATGTCAATGGACAGGAATGAATGTAAGTAGGAACTATTATGTTAAGCGGCAACGATGAAATTTGAACACCGCTAGGCGGTTAAATCATTTTCTGGGCATTCAATTAATCAAATATGTATCGTGAACATTGTGCGTTTTGCCTATTTACGTAACACCGATCCTCCCAGCAATATGGGAACGGTGTATATTATGTGACGATGTTACAAGCCATTGTATATAAATTAAACATTGCCTTGCCAGAAAATGTCGGCCTGCCTTCAGTCATTACATATTCATTAACGTTGCTCCAGTTGTTCTGCTGGGTTGTTGTGTTTGACAGTGATTGTGTTGTCTCAGAATCAGATTTCTGGCTCTAAATGTTACACGTTTCTCACAAACTTGTTGAATTCCTAGGATATTCTCAAACTAGTTATTGGAACATTAAAATTAACTCAAGTGTGTAGGGTGCGTGTGATGTTATGAACGGATACAATCTGGATATTCTCGACATGTTTTTCTTCTGGCTTGGCTAAAGACGGTTGATCGACGATCCGTCAAACCATTTCCCGTTGTTTTCAGAATCAATTTTTGGATTTAATGTTATGATGCATCGCTCAAACTTGCTAAACTCCAAGGATACTTTCAAGATTGGTTATTGGAATGTTAAAACTATGTACCAGACAGGGAAAACTACTCAGGTGTGTAGTGTTATGAATGAATACAACCTAGATGTTCTCGGGGTTAGCGAGTGCAGATGGACTGACTCAGGTAAAACGTTTCTTAACTACGAACAAAGACACATAATTTATTCAGGAAGAACTGACAACCATCATTCGAACGGAGTCGCTATCATCATGTCAAAAAATGCAGAAAGATCACTAATCAGCTGGGAACCAGTAAACGACAGAATCATAACAGCGCGTTACCAAACAAAATATTTCAAGCTATCACTCATACAGTGCTATGCACCTACCAACGATGATACCGACATCAACAAAGATAATTTCTACAACCAACTAATTGGTACCATCAACTTATCACCCAAACACGATATTGTTGCTGTAATGGGCGATTTCAACGCCAAGATAGGGTCTGACAATAAGGGTGTCGAGAAATATATGGGAATTCACGGTCTAGGGGACATGAACCAAAACGGAGAGAGACTACTAGAATTCTGTGAAATAGCAAATCTGATAATAGCAAACTCTCTATTTCCGCATAAAAATATACATAAAATCACGTGGAATTCGCCTGATGGTATCACAAAAAATCAGATAGACCATTTTTGCATTAGTGCCAAATTCCGTTCATCAGTACAAGACGTCAGAGCTTACAGAGGAGCAGATGCTGGTAGCGATCACAATCTCTGCATAGCCAAGCTAAAAATAAAGCTTAAGACTCTGTATAAAACACCCAGAACCAAGAAAATAAACTCGCAGTCCCTACTGACTAAAGAACACCAACTCGCATTCAACTCAGAGGTACAAAACATCTACGCTAACAAAGAAAGTATAACGAGCAATGCGAATAGTAAAAATAACATTGAAGAAAATTGGAATTTCCTGAAAGAGACCTTGCTAAATGCGGCAACAAACACAGTTGGCTACGTACAAAGACAGAAGAAGAAGTGGCTAAGCGATAACACCTGGACGAAGATACAAGAAAGAAAGCAAGCAAAACTAACACTTCTTTCTACAAAAGACACATCTTCATATGAAACCCATAAGCAAAAATACTCCATGTTGGATAAAGAGGTGAAATCAAGCGCACGAAAAGATAAACAGAACTTTATACACAGCTTGGCCGCCGATGCCGAATCAGCTGCCAAAACTGGAAACAACAAAGCCGTATTCCACATCATGAAACAACTATGCAATCACTCACCTACACCAAACAAACCCATCAAAGACAAACAAGGTAAACTACTGTTATCTGATGACCACCAAAAGCAACGATGGGCAGAACATTTCAAAGAAATATTAAATAGACCGCAGCCTGACAGTGTTCCGAACCTGGATGGAGAAACCACCATGCCTCCACTAGATGCCTCCTGTGAGTCATTCACCATGGAAGAGATTAAAGCAGCCATTAAAAAATTAAAGAACAACAAAGCTGTTGGTGAAGACGACATCTCAGGAGAAATGCTCAAAGCAGCAGGTGAGAATACCTTACAACGTTTGTTACAGCTGATCAATGAAATCTGGCAAAACGAATCCCCACCACAACAGTGGAAGGATGGTGTAATTTTCAAACTGCCAAAAAAAGGTGACATGTCTGATTGCAATAACTGGCGTGGTATCACCCTACTGTCAGTACCAGGAAAACTTTTGTAGCATGTTACTTGAGAGATTGAAAAAGTCTATAGATGAAAGGCTCAGAGAAGAACAAGCTGGCTTCAGACCAAAACGGTCATGTATAGACCACATTTTCATCCTTAGAATAATCATTGAAGACTGTAGAATTCCAGTCGAAATTAATCACCAACTTTGTCGACTTTCAAAAAGCCTTCGACAGTATCCACCGTCCTTCACTTTGGAATCTACTTAACATCTATGGTTTCCCTACCAAATATATCAACATCATAAAATCTTTCTACAAGGAGACACGTTGCTGCGTGAGAACAGAATCAGGCAACTCTGACTGGTTCTCAGTGGAAACGGGAGTGAAACAGGGTTGTGTCTTGTCACCGATGCTCTTTGGAATAGCTATCGATTGGGTCATGCGCAAATGCACAAACAACACAAATAGGGGTATCCATTGGGTTGACAAAATTCTAGAAGACCTGGACTTTGCCGACGACATAGTGCTTTTAAGTTCAACACACCCAGATGCCCAAGAGAAAATAAACCATCTCCAAAATGTTTCAGGACAAATTGGTCTCCAAATTAACACTGCAAAAACAAAAACTATTGATCTTACCAACAGTTCAGACGACACCAAATTAAACAACCATGTTCTTGAAAAAGTCAACAGCTTCACATACCTAGGAAGCAAAATGACATCTACAGGGGACTCAACGCCAGAAATATTATCTAGAATCGCACTGGCATCTGGTGCCTTCAATAAACTGTCAAACATCTGGAAGTCAAAGACACTCAGCAAACATACAAAACTTAAAATCTTCAACTCTTGTGTGATTCCAGTGCTAACGTATGGATGTGAGAGTTGGAAATCAACAGTAGCTTTAGATAAAAAGTTAGACAATTTTGAGAACAAATGTCTTCGAAGAATTCTAAACCTCCACTGGACAGATTTCAGAACCAGCACGCAAATAAGACAAGAGACTAAGCAATACATTGTATCCAATTTCATAAGAAAACAACGTTGGAACTACATCGACAATGTACACAAAATGGACAAGACAAGACTCTCCAACCAAGCCCTCTTATGGTCACCAGTAGGGAAAAGAAAACGGGGAAGATCAAGAGAGACAATGCGTAGAACCATCATCAGAGAAGGCTCATTCAATGGCCAAGTGAACATCCAAGATCTACAACACGTAGCAGTGAACCGCCAGACATGGAGAGCCATGACTTCTGCCCTATGCGCCGCCTTAGGCTCAAGAGGAAGGACTAACTAACTAATCGTGATTATTATGACATTTCCAGCCTTATCTCTGAAGATGAAATATTTGTTGGTGCTGCTAGGTTCAGCTTTGATAAATATAACTATTCCTCCATTGCTTTTATAAGTTGCTGGCATATTTATTTCTCTAAAACAATTATGAACAAATGAACTTTATTTTCAATGAGAAATAAAAACAGTTAGGGATTTTTCCTGCGAAAAAGTGAGAAATACTAAAAACAGACACAGTGTACATACCTTACAACAAACTCCACAACAGTAAACATAAATCACAGGGGCAAAATAAAATAAAAATAAGTATACGACGACACATAAACGACGTTTCAATTATACTAATCTTCATCAGGAACAACACAAACAGATCTAAAGACAAACATGAAATTGGAACATTTTATAATATTAAAAAACAAATCCTTTGTTGTTAGGAAAGCGACGGAGAAGTTGCTCGTCTTCTCTTATTTATTTTCAAAGGGTCACAAATTTAGCACGCAGGTCCGTCTTACATTTGGCCCTCCCAATCATTTATCTTTCGTACATTAATTGTGTATGTTACATTCACATAGGAATAAAAACATTGTCAAATGAATGTTAAATTACCACATTCCCAGTCTCCCATTGGTACTGTTGCGTGATATGCACAGAGTATTTTAATCAGTTGATTTTGCAAAATAGTAGAGAATTTATTTCTGATATTGAATAGCAACTTACTGTATTAACATTGCTAAAAATTAGTCTTTTAGTGTAGAAAAATAACTTAAGTAAAGTAACTAAAGTAGGTACATTTTTGATGTTGAAAAACAACTTACTGCTTTAACGTTGCAAGAAAGTAGATAGATAGTTTTTGATGTAAAAACTAAACTTATTGCATCAATATTGCTAGAAACTAGACAGTTATTGATTCAGAAAAATAACTGTTCACTTTATTAGAAAGTGGATACTAGCTTCAGATATAGAAAAAGTTAAAAGTACTAATAGAACTTTGGTGCTTGTTTTCTCATTTCGTGTTCTTTATTTATTTATTGGAATGTTTATTTGATACCTATTTACTTTATGTTTGCTTTCTGTTTCAGGCGTTTGGCTGCATTGCAGAAGAGAAGGGAACTGAGAGCAGCTGGCATTGCGTGAGTTGTTTATTTGTTAACTGTTTTTAATGATAGGAACAGTGTTGCCATTTTAGTACTTTTCGCGTTAAATTTAGTGCTTTTTCAAGTCAGTTAGTGCGAAAAATTTTCCTATCAGCGAGGCCGCGTAAATTTAGTGCGTCACACAATTTTTTGGTGCTTTTTTGGCGTGGGTAAAAATTACTTTAAAATTCATTTTGGGAACACTAAACAGCCGAATTTGAACTGAAGCAAGGGAGTAAAACAGTCTTAGTACGTTACCGCGCAATATTCAACTAATTTAACTCCCTTTAATAGCAGACTACACGTTTCCTGATGAGAAAGAAATTCGTGGAAGGTGCATCCAGATTTTAATAGAGCTATTGACACAGCTGCGTTTACGTACACCCGATAACGTTTGAGTGTTACAGTCCATGTCATGTCTTAGTGGAAGTGGATGTCTACAGCCAATGAAGCCCTGTATATTGGATCTTGCTAAAATGTTTGTAGAAGATGCAGCTACTCTCACCCGCATCGATTTCCAGTGGAGAAAACTTCATCATATGCAGTGGACACAGACCTCTGACACACTTGGACTGTGGGCAGAAATATGCCACCGGTGAAAATCCTTTCCAAGATCTTACAGATTTAGCTTTAACTCTGCTCATTTTACCTCATTCTAATGCGGACGTGGAGCGTATTTTCAGTCAGATGGGAGTTATAAAATCAAAATTGCGGAATAGACTTAGCATAAAGAGTTTGACAGCTGTTTTGACTGTTAGATATGGAATGAAAAGATATGGCAAATGCTGTCATGATTATAAACTGCCTAAGGATATTCTGCGAAAAATTGGATCACAGGAGGCATATACATGTTTCTTTCAATCATCCTCATAATGGCAGGAGCAAACACAACAGGAAATAGCTACAGAAACTGAAGAGGAGTTGTTTGACTGGGATTTGGCAGATCTGGAATAAACTTCATTCTAATATTCAGTGATAATAATAAATTATAATGTGCTACTTTATAACATTTTGAATGAATACCGCCAGGGCTTGTTTTAGTGATTTCCCAAAAAAATAGTATTGCAATTTGGTGCTTTTTTTGGCTCGAAAGTAGTTCTCATTGGGATTTTGCAGATCTGGAATAAACTTCATTGTAATATGAAGTGATAATAATAAATTATACTGTGCTACCTTGTTACATTTGTAATAAAAACAGTTGGTGCTTTTTTTGGTGCTTCCTAAAAAATGTTGGTGCTTTTTAGTCCTTTTTTTGGTTGATTTTGGTGTTTTTTCATCAAAGGCAGATGGCAACACTGGATAGGAAGGGAACTGAGGGCAGCTTGCATTGTGGAAGTTGTTAACTGTTTTTAATGATAGGAAGGGAACTGAGGGCAACTTGCATTGTGGAAGTTGTTTATTTACCTGGTTTTAATGATAGGAAGGGTACTGTTCATCCCACCTCATTTGTCATAGCCTAGAGTAAAGAACAAATGTATAATTTTTTGATGTAGTCAATGCAAGTTCTCCAGGGCCGATAAAGTGCTTGGATTACTGTAGAAGACAATTCTCTTGGTAGCCACCTGTTGTACTTTTTTCATCAGACCAAAAAGTCTGTCACAGAAGTCGCACCGTTTTGAAACCTCCTACTCCATTCATGCACCTGCTGGACTGACAAGCATTTGACCTTCATTCGCTGAATTCACTCCATCACTGATTAAAATAAAGCCTTGGTGCATGTCAAAAGTGGGATGGCCATCTTTAAGCTGTCCTTACAATGTCACGGTGTTCGTTCACAGTGTTCGTCTTCCCCATGATGTTACATGCTGAACACTCTTGACATCCTTAACAAGAGTGTTGACAGGTTACACGACAATGGCATTGTTATTGTAAGTTCTGTCACACTTAAATGGTTTTCATTTGGATCCTTCTTGATGCCATCACACCTACAAGTGCTGAAGAGGCTGTACAGTTAAAGCTGTGCCCCACACCTACAAGTGCTGAAGAGGCTGTACCGTTAAAGCCGTGCCAGCTATACTCAGGTGTGAAGAGGCTGTGCTGTTAAAGCCGTGCCATCTATACTCAGGTGTGAAGCTCTAGTACTGGTCTTGCACATCATACGTCCCCATGGAATTGTTACCGGGAAGAAAGTTTCCACATTAATCTTACTTTGATAAATGCAAGCCCTTTTCTGGACTCAAAATGACCTGAATGCCAAGACAAAAGACTTTAGTTAAAACTTGGTCTTCCAGAGGAGAAATAAAAAAAAGGCTTCATTGCACTAGGTTTGATCCACAGAGCGGCCTGCAACCTGCAAAAGCGTCTCACAAAGCAATAACTCTGTAGCTCCAGTGACACCTCCCAGGAGTGTCAGAGAAAATTGCACTTGTGAACCAAATGACATAGCCCGGAATCAAACCCATGGCCTTCAGAGTGTGAGGCATGCAGCCAAAGTTCTTATGATACTCTAAGTGTTCAGTTTTCTTCCACGTTCAGATTTTGTATGATGTCTATATTTGGTGTAGGGCATTCTAAAATTTCTACTGCATAAATTTTTCTCTTGAAAGCATTTTATTGTGTCATTAATTTTTGTGACGTGATCTTTGATTCACATTTGATACATTACCATGACATGAGCCCAACCCTAAACAGTTTAATATCTGCTGTTATATTTTTCTGGGCTTCTGTTATCCTGGCTCCTTGGCGAAGGAGTTATGAGTGATTTAGCAGCAGACCGCCTTGCGTTGATTTTTTACGAAATGGTATAGGTGCAGGTTGTTCAAAAGGCAATGACCATAAATCATAAGAGATCATAAATAGCATTAAAATGCTGGGGTTGACTGTGACATCCTGTAAAAATATATGCAATTAACTATATATATATATACATATATATATATATACTAGCTGACCCGGCCCGGCTTCGCCCAGTCCCTGGCGGGGAGCATCTCATTTAATTCATATAAGTAGTCATATAAGCTCCCATACCCGTTCCCGACTATCTATCTGTCTGTCTGTCTATCTATCTGTCTGACCAGGCCCCGCTTCACCCAGACTCTGATGGGGAGCATCTCATTTAATTCACATAAGTAGTCATATAAGTTCCCGTTCCCGACTATCTATCTGTCTGTCTATCTGTCTGTCTGGCCCGGCTTCGCCCAGACTCTGATGGGGAGCATCTCATTTAATTCATATAAGTAGTCATATAAGTTCCCGTTCCCGACTATCTGTCTGTCTGTCTGACCCGGCCCGGCTTCGCCCAGCCCCTGATGGGGAGCATCTCATTTAATTCATATAAGTAGTTGTATAAGCTCCCGTTCCCGTTCCCAACTATCTACTGTCTGTCTGTCTATTATTAGAAAGAGCACTTGAAAGATCTTTACATCTTCCCCCAACAATTAACTTGGGTAAATGGAGCGTCTCATTTAATTCATATTTGGCCCCTGCCCCCGTTCCCAAAAAAGACGGCCCGGCCCGGCTTCGCCTAGTCCCTGGTGGGGAGCATATCATTTAATTCATATTCGGTGGAGGGAGGAGGAGGAGGAAGAGGGGGGAGGAGGAGGAAGAGGGGGGAGGAGGATTATAACGCATATGCCTGTAGATAACTGTAGCGAAAAGGTCCACCTATTTGAGAAATATGCAACAATTTTACATATATAGCAATGCTATTAAAAGTTATGTCCCCTCGCTATATATAAATTATAATGTAAATTAATATTAAGTAAATAACTGTTATAAAAAAAACTATGACAGTTGCCAGCGCGGGAATGAGAGGAAGACGTGTAGAAAATTTCATCTCAATCGGATGGACCGTTCGCGAACGCATAAAGGACATACATACATACATACATACATACATACATACATACAGACAGACGGAGATTGCCTTTTATATATATATAGATGTATATATACATATATATATATGTATATATTATAAAACAGATGTAAGTCTGGTGCTACATTGGGACTGTAAGGGGGAATGGGGTCCAGCCAAATTCTGCAATTGTATCAATGGTGCGTATAGAGGTGTGAGGCATGGCATTATCGTGCAACAGTAGTGCAGTTCTAGGATATCTGAATAGGTAAGGTCGGTGAAGACGCCCTCAGGTTTCTTCAAAGTTTCAATGTAACGGTCAGTATTGGCCGTGTTTCCCTGTTCCAAGAAGTTGAGAATAATCACACCTTTCTCATCCCAAAACACAGAGGCCATAACTTTTCCTACAGATGGTGACATTTTGCACTTCTTGTCGGCAATGTGTGATGCCATTCCACTGACTGCCTCTTGGATTCTGGTTTTTTTTTAAAATGAACCCCAAGTCTCATCACCTGACACAATGTTTGATTTAAAATATTCTCCTTCAGTTTTGTAACGGTGCAGGAGGTTGATGGCTATGGTTTTCCTTGCTTCTTTGTCTGTCAACATTCTGGGTACCCACTGTGCACAAACCTTTGAATAACCCACATCTTTAATGATGGTCTGGGCACTGCCTTTACTAAGGGATAACAGGGAACACAGATCATCCAGTGTTACTCGATGGTCACCACTAATTATGTCACCAACTTGATGAATGTTGTGTGGAGTCAATGCTGTTGACGGATGGCCAATCTGCGATGAATTAGCCAGTGAGGATTGACCTACTTCAGCTTCATCACAATGACATGCCCAACGTCTGCCAGTGTAACATCCACTGTTGAATCTCTGTAAACAATGTTTTTTTTTTTTGTCCATCAAGAATTGTGATGACCATTCATTTCATCCAGTGGGGTTGAAAGTGTGGAGCCGTGAGTTCTATGATGGCTGATTAGGCCTATTTTGGCTCAAAATGTTCTTTGACAATGTGGGCAGAGAATGCTTGACATTCCAGGTGGATCTCCTGCAGTGGTTTCTCTGTCCAGCCTTTTCTTCACAGCTCTTGCTGTCCTGGTTGCTTAACAAGTGACTGCATCCTTGCGTAATGATGCACGCCACGAATTTCAGTCTTTGGCAGCAGTCTCCCAGGTGTCATGATGAATTCCAAAAGCATTCAGTGAGATTTTCAGTGTCTTTAAAGCGTTTCCTCTGGCCGCCTTGGGAGCGTTTACCACAACGCAGCTTGCTGTAAAAAATTCGTTTAGGGAGCCTGTGATCTGGCATGTGAGTCAAGTGACCAGCCCAGCGAATCTGATTCTTCATCAGTAGAGTGTGGATACTGGGCATGGATACTCTTTCTAGGACTTCAGTGTCTGGAATCTTGTCTTGCCATTTAATCTTCAGTAGCTTCCTTAGGCAGACTGTGTGGAAGTGGTTTAATGTTCTAGCATGTCGCTGATAAACAGTGCAAGTTTCACAAGCATATAGCAGTGTGGATAATACAACTGCTTTGTAGACTTTTAGCTTTGTTTGAAGGCTTATTCCAGTTCTGTCCCATACATTCTTGTACAGTCTGCCAAAGGCCAAGCTGGCCTTGGAGATTCTTGCATTCACTTTGTCGTCTATTGTGGAAGTTTGTGAAACATGCTGCCAAGATAGGTGAATGTGTCCACAACACTTAGACTATGACCATTCACCTTGATATTCAGCACGGTGTGATTAATCCCTGGAGCTGGCTGGTACATAACTACAGTCTTCTCCAGGTTGATATTGAGCCCAAAGTTGGCACAGGCATATGAGAAAGCTGAAACATTGTGTTGCATATCTGCCTCTGAGTTGGCATACAGAGCGCAATCATCAACAAACAGCTCTCTGACAGTGTCGTGGTCAGTTTTGGTTTTAGCTTTCAGCCTTCTGAGATTGAATAACTTTCCATCCATACGGTATTTGATGTCTATTCCAATGTCATCGTTCTCGAAGGCATTCATCAACATGGCTGCAAACATGAGGCTGAACAGTGTTGGTGCCAGGACACATCCTTGCTTCACTCCATTGGTGACAGGAAAGGGTTCAGACAGTTCACCATTTTCCTGTACTCTTGCCTACATACCATCATAAAATCCTTTATATACTGTCAAGTTGTCAGAACAAGCTGTTTTCATTTTCATGCAGAATAAGCTGTTTTCATTTATCATTTAGGTTATATTTTATAAATGAACTTATTTTCATTAACAGTGTGAAGCAGAAGAGTAGGAGGATGCGAGGAGTTGACTACAACACCGAGATCCCGTTTGAGAAACAACCTCCTCATGGATTTTACGATACATCTCAGGAGACTTTTGACCCTCTGAACCCAAACTATAAATGTCTGCGACAGCAGAACTTTGATGGCGATCTTCATAGAGATAAGGAGGAGGTAAGTCTTTGTCAGTCCCAGACAAAAATAAGGCATCATGTCATCCGAAAGAAGCATTGATGACTCTGGTGAGATACTTTATAATAAATTTAGAACTTGAATCAATGTGTGTGCACACATGCTTGTCTTATGGTTTTGGTAACAGATTCAGTGCCAAACAAAACTTGCTTTGGACCAAACAAAAAAGATGTTTAAAAAATATAACTTGAGACTTTCGAGATAATTATGGTTGCTGTTTTCAGTATATGTGGCACAATTTGCCTACGGGTAAATCTTGCATATCACTTGGGAAAAGCTCAGATCATGTCAAATGCAACATATCTGTTGGGCACAACAGGTAGTGGGCTATGATCGTATCTTTGCCATGGAAAAGATGAATTTCCTTAAGTGCCTTTTCTTCACAGCTCTTGCTGTCCTGGTTGCTTAACAAGTGACTGCATCCTTGCGTAATGATGCACGCCACGAATTTCAGTCTTTGGCAGCAGTCTCCCAGGTGTCATGATGAATTCCAAAAGCATTCAGAGAGATTTTCAGAGTGTCTTTAAAGCGTTTCCTCTGGCTGCTTTGGGAGCGTTTACCACAACGCAGCTCGCTGTAAAAAATTCGATCAGACCGTGTCGCGGTGTGTTATAACGTGCTGGTATGGGAGTCAGTCGTTCAGAAAGCAATGGCAAACTACTGAACATAACACTTGCCTAGTACATCAACAGCAGCTGAAAAATGTTGGTGTTGACTGCAACGTCCCGTAAGGGATACGCAACTTTTAAAAAAAAAAAAGTAATTGGGTGTGTGCTTAGTAAGAGTGCCATATGTTAGACACATGGAAGAGAGCAGGTCTCTAAGTGAGCCTACAGTCAACTCCTTTTAATTATGAAACTAATATAGATAATGAGCATGTGCAGTTGGGGACATAATCTTTTAATGATGTAAAAACTTGGTATGAATCATCTCCATACTGCGCTGTTGCCATCTTGTTTCTGCCTAGTTTAATTGATAAAACATGGCTGTAACTACATTAGAAACTGATAGTGTTTCAGCCAGGAGTACTCGGGTGAAGGTGTGTGCTTGCACACACACACGCACACACACGAGGAAAGCATGTTCACACACACTTATGCAAACATTAAGAACACCATATACCCAATATATCCTTAAAAACACCAAAGTAACTTAAAAATCACATGCCAATAAAAAGGCGGTAAATTGTACTGTGACCCCTGTAAATTAATTCCATATGTTGTTCATGTTCACTGATTCAAACAATTTCAGAAAGAGAGAGAGAAAGACAAAATGAAACAGAAAAAGCGCAAAGAGAATGATTTGCAGAGAGCTATTACCATTTGGAGAAAGTAAGTCTTTTTTTTTTTATTCGCATTTTGTCTTTTTCATGTTTCATAGTCTTTCCCTGTTTACTGTAGTCATATTCAGCTATGCTAATTTCATGAGGACGGTCAGATAAAGTTTCTTAGCTCATGTTCGTCGTCCGCCATAATAGGAAACAGAGAACTGGCCACCTATTCCTCCTTCCATTCAGGCCTATAAGAGGTGAAGGTCCTATCATATTAGAGACCCATAGCAGGTGCAGCATTGTACCCCCTGAAGAAATTATTTTAGGCCTTAATTTACGAGCCCAGGTATGGCATTATTACGTCTGAAAGGTATTTGAGGCCTTTCTTTCACCAGCCCAGAACATCATCTTCAGACTCCCTTGTCTGCTCTGTTGGCTCTAGAAAATAGTGTGCAGAATGTGGATGAACTATGCCAGAAAAACTGATAACCAGAAAGCCATACACCACAACAATAGGATAGTCTTGCAGCAGATGCCTAGTCGTTGTAACATACCTGTTAATGACAAGGCAGACAGACTAGCTATGAAGGGATCTTGACAAGAACAGCTGTGTCTCAAAACAATCAATCAGGTGCCATCTCCTGAAATATGGTAGCCCAGGCTCTGCTGGTTCAATAAATACATTGACATAACAACAACATGGGGATATCCTGTGCACAAAGTTAGAATGTAAGAAAAAGGACGTCATGTTTATTATGTGAGGGAAGTCAGCAAGACATTATGTATATCACAGGTACTCAGATGGAATGCAGCAAATGACAATTCAGGAATGGCAAATTGCTAAGACGGAATGCAAAATGATGGCTGAAAGAATTTCATAGACACCACATCCTGAATTGAATTAAGAAAGTCAGCAGAAGTTCTGATAGTTTCCCACTTCTGCCAGTTAGTCCATTTAGTTTTTACCACTATGCTTACAATTTGTCCAACTTCAACCATTGCTCTAATAACTAATCTAATGTTTTAACATGTCCAACTCCCACCAATGTTCTAACAACTAATCTAATGTTCTAACATGTCTAACTTCCACCAATGTTCTAACAACTAATCTAATGTTCTAACATGTCTAACTTCCACCAATGTTCTAACAACTAATCTAATGTTCTAACATGTCCAACTTCCACCAATGTTCTAACAACTAATCTAATGTTCTAACATGTCCAACTTCCACAAATGTTCTAACATGTCCAACTTCCACAAATGTTTTAACATGTCCAACTTCCACAAATGTTCAAACATGTCTAACTTCCACCAATGTTCTAACATGTCTAACTTCCACAAATGTTCTAACATGTCTAACTTCCACCAATGTTCTAACATGTCTAACTTCCACCAATGTTCTAACAACTAATCTAATGTTCTAACATGTCTAACTTCCACCAATGTTCTAACAACTAATCTAATGTTCTAACATGTCTAACTTCCACCAATGTTCTAACAACTAATCTAATGTTCTAACATGTCCAACTTCCACCAATGTTCTAACAACTAATCTAATGTTCTAACATGTCTAACTTCCACAAATGTTCTAACATGTCCAACTTCCACCAATGTTCTAACGTGTCTAACTTCCACAAATGTTCTAACATGTCTAACTTCCACAAATGTTCTAACATGTCTAACTTCCACAAATGTTCTAACATGTCTAACTCCCACCAATGTTCTAACAACTAATCTAATGTTCTAACATGTCTAACTTCCACCAATGTTCTAACAACTAATCTAATGTTCTAACATGTCCAACTTCCACCAATGTTCTAAAAACTAATCTAATGTTCTAACATGTCTAACTTCCACAAATGTTCTAACATGTCCAACTTCCGCCAATGTTCTAACATGTCTAACTTCCACAAATGTTCTAACAACTAATCTAATGTTCTAACATGTCCAACTTCCAGCAATGTTCTAACAACTAATCTAATGTTCTAACATGTCCAACTTCCACAAATGTTCTAACATGTCTAACTTCCACAAATGTTCTAACATGTCTAACTTCCACCAATGTTCTAACATGTCCATCTTCCACAAATGTTCTAACATGTCCATTTTCCACAAATGTTCTAACATGTCCATCTTCCACAAATGTTCTAACATGTCCATCTTCCACAAATGTTCTAACATGTCTAACTTCCACCAATGTTCTAACATGTCTAACTTCCACCAATGTTCTAACAGGTCCATCTTCCACAAATGTTCTAACATGTCCATCTTCCACAAATATTCTAACATATCTAACTTCCACAAATATTCTAACATGTCTAACTTCCACAAATGTTCTAACATGTCCATCTTCCACAAATGTTCTAACATGTCTAACTTCCACAAATGTTCTAACATGTCCATCTTCCACAAATGTTCTAACATGTCTAACTTCCACAAATGTTCTAATATGTCTAACTTCCACAAATGTTCTAACATGTCCATCTTCCACAAATGTTCTATTAACTTCAACTCCCACCAACGTTCTAACAATATGTCCAACTCCCACCAATGTTATATAGTAACTTATCTAGCTTCCACCAGTGCTCTAACAACTTATCCAATGGCCCATAATTCTAAAATAACTTATCCAACTTCCACCAACATTCTAACATGTCCAACTTCCACCAATGTTCTAACAACTTATCTAATGCCACCTAATGTTGTAACAGCTTGTCCAACTTTCACCAATGTTCTGACAAGTTGTCCAACTCAATTTATCCAACTTCTATAACTGTATTGACAATTTTTCCAACTTTCTCCAATGTTCCAACAATTTATCCAACACCTAACATTGGTCTGACTGTTTTACTTCTTTCTATGTCCCAACAGCTTTCAGGACCCAGTAAAGAAGACAAGCGAGCTTCTTCTGCCAACACCTCAGATCTCAGAATCAAAGCTTGAAGAGGTATGATACTGTGAGGACCTTTGTCTTTAAACCAGTATACTCCTTAGTGAATTTAAACACAAGCCACAGACAATATGTTGCACGATTTACTGCCTGGCATATTATGCTGAATCTCGCCAGGTGCATACTGCCAGTTTTGTGTAATCAGAAAATTTGTATTAAATTTGTTTTTTGTTAAATTACCATGGGAATTAACAGATATTTCACATTCGAACAATACCTGTGGCTGTGTTTTAATTGTTTCAGATGAAGTACAATTAATTTATTCATGTCATATGATATATAACTCTGCAGTATGCATCTGACGAGATGCAGCGAAATATACCAGGCAATAAATCGTGCAATATATTGTTTATGAAAGTCTCTGTGGCGAAGTGGTCAAGCAGTTTAACCCGGGCTCCGAAGGTTGTGGGTTCGATTCCTGGCCGCGTCCTTTGGTTCACGAATTAAATTTTTCAGAAACTCCTGTGGGTCGTCGCTAGAGCTACGGGGTTCGTGCTTTGTGCGACGCTTTCCGCGCTGCGGAAAGAGACCAAGCCATATGGGATAAAACCTGGTGCAATGAAATCGACCCTGTCAACTTTTAAGTGACTTTTTTTTTTATGGCTTCTGTGTTTAAAGACCTAGGAAAGGACATTGTTTAAAATGGTTCATGTATATGTGCGTGTGGGGATGCATGTGCATGTATATGTGCGTGTGGGGATGCATGTGCATGTGGGGATGCATGTGCATGCGTATGTGTGTGTGGGGATGCATGTGCATATATGTGCGTGTGGGATGAATGTGCATGCATATGTGCGTGTGGGGGTGCATGTGTATGCATATGTGAGAGAGACAGGGATATAGATTGAGTGAGAGAGTCCTCGGTTAAACAGTTAGAAGTTAAAGCATATCATAAGATGCAACTAAGGAGGTTTGGCCATTGCATGAAATCACTGTCTTAAAAGACTGGTGTTTCCCAAAAATGTTCTTCCCAGCCAATGAAAGACAGTGGGGCATATTTTTCAAGTGTGTGTGTTTATTTTTTAGCTTGCTTTACTTCCAGCATGATGTTTGCATGTGGGCTAGCTTTCCCTATTACCATGTCCCTTACCATCAGGTGAACTCACTCTAACTTTAGAGGTACTTGTAATTTACACCCCCGAGTCAAGGATGAGAAGTCAACTGACCAAGTTAGTGGTTGAACCCGCTACTTCCCCATTAGCACACAGGAAGTTTAAGAGTGAGTGCTCTTACCCATTCAGCCATGCAGACCTCCTCCTTCAAGTGTTCTTTTCAATAACAAACAGCATTGGGCTGAGGTGGTTTCTCCTCAACTCCCTGAGGTTCATGGTCTCCTCTGTGATGAAGCCTTTCAAAGACCACACAATTTGCATGCTTACAGACTGAAAGAGAGTCGGTGCAAGCCCCCAAAATGATATTGATGGTAGACTTTCAGCTCCCAAGCTTTGCATGAAGACTGAAGACTTCAGGCTCATGATCTGAATGAGGACTGCTTGCCTCCTGCGATGCAAAGTCATCTCTGTGCCCTAATTTCTTCATGTTGTATAAAAGTAAACAGCCGGACCAACAGGGTCTGTACAACAATCTATTAGAAATGGGAGTAAGAATCTCAACATGTAGACTGACTGGAAACTGTTCTAGAACAAGTGGCTATATGCTCAATCTGTCTAAATGTCCTCCAGACACCATTAACAATGGAAGTTGATCATCATGTCTGTCTACAGCCTTCTGTCTCGTGTATTGTCATTAATCCTTCATGCTATGATGCCATACGATCCTCCGTGCCATGATGCCAGACTGTCTAGCACCATCTCTCTTGGTTTCCCCCTGTCTTTATTCCCCTCCAACTTTCCTGTTGTCGTGATGTACTCCAGCTGTCCACTTCTCAGTGGAGTTCTCAATGACAGTTTTAGTTTTAGGGAGCTAAGTTTTGACACTTCAAAATCCCTCTGGTTTACACCATACTATAGGCGGTAATGTCAGTTTTAGTTTTAGGGAGCTAAACGGGTCCTCCACCTTGCCCAAGGATGCCCCAAAGGTTAGCTGAGAAAAGGAGGTGCCTTACATCTACTTTGAAATTTAAAAAAAAAAACCTGCCGCCACCCAGCATTAGTGCTAATGCCTTAGCTATAATTTTAAAATTATTTTATATATTGTAATAAGTAAAATACCACTTTAGTACCGCTATCTTTTCTACAGGTGATCAAAGTAGGACGAGCCTATGAGTATGCTAGACAACATGCTGAAAAGGCCTTCAAAAAGGATTCACCAATGCGGATCTTACTTCAGAATGTAGTTGAGGTCACACCTGGTGTGGTGGGTCCACCTCGCGGTACGTGGAGACTACCAAAAAAAGATTCCATTTCATAGGTCAGTATTCGTGTATGTAAAACATCTGGCCTTTTCATTTGCAGTGGTATAAACAAAATATCTCTTGAGTTTATATGCTGCACTACAATTTTTCAGTTGGCATGCTGTGCTACAACCTCTTGAAGTTGGTATGCCGTGCTACAATCTCTTGAAGTTGGTATGCTGTGCTACAATCTCTTGAAGTTGATATGCTGTGCTACAACCTCTGGAAGTTGGCATGCTGTGCTATAAACTCTGGAAGTTGGTATGCTGTGTTACAACCTCTGGAAGTTGATATGCTGTGTTACAACTTCTGGAAGTTGGCATGCTGTGCTCTAAACTCTGGAAGTTGGCATGCTGAGCTACAACCTCTGGAAGTTGATATGCTGTGCCATAAACTCTGGAAGTTGGCATGCTGTGCTACAACCTCTGGAAGTTGGTATGCTGTGTTACAACCTCTGGAAGTTGGTATGCTGTGCTACAACCTCTGGAAGTTGATATGCTGTGTTACAACCTCTGGAAGTTGGTATGCTGTGCTACAACCTCTGGAAGTTGATATGCTGTGTTACAACCTCTGGAAGTTGGTATGCTGTGTTACAACCTCTGGAAGTTGATATGCTGTGTTACAACCTCTGGAAGTTGATATGCTGTGTTACAACCTCTGGAAGTTGGTATGCTGTGCTACAACCTCTGGAAGTTGATATGCTGTGCTTACAACCTCTGGAAGTTGGCATGCTGTGCTATAAACTCTGGAAGTTGGATATGCTGTGCTACAACCTCTGGAAGTTGGTATACTGTGCTATAACCTCTGGAAGTTGGTATGCTGTGCTACAACCTCTGGAAGTTGGTATGCTGTGCTACAACCTCTGAAGTTGGTATGCTGTGTTACAACCTCTGGAAGTTGGTATGACTGTGCTTACAACTCTGGAAGTTGGTATGCTGTGCTAAAACTCTGGAAGTTGGATATGCTGTGCTACAACCTCTGGAAGTTGGTATGCTGTGCTATACACTCTGGAAGTTGGTATGCTGTGCTACAACCTCTGAAGTTGGTATGCTGTGCTACAACCTCTGGAAGTTGATATGCTGTGCTACAACCTCTGGAAGTTGGTATGCTGTGCTACAACTCTGGAAGTTGGTATGCTGTGCTACAACCTCTGGAAGTTGATATGCTGTGTTACAACCTCTGGAAGTTGGTATGCTGTGCTACAACCTCTGGAAGTTGGTATGCTGTGCTACAACCTCTGGAAGTTGATATGCTGTGCTACAACCTCTGGAAGTTGGTATGCTGTGCTATCAACTCTGGAAGTTGGTATGCTGTGCTACAACCTCTGGAAGTTGATATGCTGTGTTACAACTTCTGGAAGTTGATATGCTGTGTTACAACTTCTGGAAGTTGGTATGCTGCGTTACAACCTCTGGAAGTTGGTATGCTGTGCTATAAACTCTGGAAGTTGATATGCTGTGTTACAACCTCTGGAAGTTGGTATGCTGTGTTACAACTTCTGGAAGTTGGTATGCTGTGCTACAACCTCTGGAAGTTGATATGCTGTGCTTACAACCTCTGGAAGTTGGTATGCTGTGCTATAAACTCTGGAAGTTGGTATGCTGTGCTACAACCTCTGGAAGTTGATATGCTGTGTTACAACTTCTGGAAGTTGATATGCTGTGTTACAACCTCTGGAAGTTGGTATGCTGTGTTACAACCTCTGGAAGTTGATATGCTGTGCTACAACCTCTGGAAGTTGGTATGCTGTGTTACAACTTCTGGAAGTTGGTATGCTGTGTTACAACCTCTGGAAGTTGGTATGCAGTGCTATAAACTCTGGAAGTTGGTATGCTGTGCTACAACCTCTGGAAGTTGGTATGCTGTGCTACAACCTCTGGAAGTTGATATGCTGTGCTACAACCTCTGGAAGTTGATATGCTGTGCTACAACCTCTGGAAGTTGGTATGCTGTGCTACAACCTCTGGAAGTTGGTATGCTGTGCTACAACCTCTGGAAGTTGTATATGCTGTGCTACAACCTCTGGAAGTTGGTATGCTGTGCTACAACTCTGGAAGTTGGTATGCTGTGCTATAAACTCTGGAAGTTGGTATGCTGTGCTACAACCTCTGGAAGTTGGTATGCTGTGCTACAACCTCTGGAAGTTGGTATGCTGTGCTATAAACTCTGGAAGTTGGTATGCTGTGCTACAATCTCTGGAAGTTGGCATGCTGTGTTACAACCTCTGGAAGTTGGTATGCTGTGCTATAAACTCTGGAAGTTGGTATGCTATGCAATAAACTCTGGAAGTTGGTATGCTATGCAATAAACTCTGGAAGTTGGTATGCTGTGCTACAACCTCTGGAAGTTGGTATGCTGTGCTACAACCTCTGGAAGTTGGTATGCTGTGCTACAAATCTCTGGAAGTTGGTACACTGTGTTACAACCTCTGGAAGTTGGTATGCTGTGTTACAACCTCTGGAAGTTGGTATGCTGTGCTACAACCTCTGGAAGTTGGTATGCTGTGCTACAACCTCTGGAAGTTGGTATGCTGTGCTACATTCTCTGGAAGTTGGCATGCTGTGTTACAACCTCTGGAAGTAGGCATGCTGTGCTATAAACTCTGGAAGTTGGTATGCTATGCAATAAACTCTGGAAGTTGGTATGCTGTGCTACAACCTCTGGAAGTTGGTATGCTGTGCTACAACCTCTTGAAGTTGGTATGCTGTGTTACAACCTCTGGAAGTTGGTACACTGTGTTACAACCTCTGGAAGTTGGTATACTGTGCTACAACCTCTGGAAGTTGGTATGCTATGCAATAAACTCTGGAAGTTGGTATGCTGTGCTACAACCTCTGGAAGTTGGTATGCTATGCAATAAACTCTGGAAGTTGGTATGCTGTGCTACAACCTCTGGAAGTTGGTATACTGTGCTACAACCTCTGGAAGTTGGTATGCTATGCAATAAACTCTGGAAGTTGGTATGCTGTGCTACAACCTCTGGAAGTTGGTATGCTGTGCTACAACCTCTGGAAGTTGGTATGCTGTGCTACAATCTCTGGAAGTTGGTATGCTGTGTTACAACCTCTGGAAGTTGGTATGCTGTGCTACATTCTCTGGAAGTTGGCATGCTGTGCTACAACCTCTGGAAGTTGGTATGCTGTGCTATAAACTCTGGAAGTTGGTATGCTATGCTATAAACTCTTGAAGTTGGTATGCTGTGCTACAACCTCTGGAAGTTGGTATGCTGTGCTACAATCTCTGGAAGTTGGTATGCTGTGCTACAACCTCTGGAAGTTGGTATGTTGTGCTACAACTCTGGGTGTCTTCTCAACACTCATGCTGTGCTATAACCTCTGGAAGTTGGTATGCTGTGCTACAATCTCTGGAAGTTGGTATGCTGTGCTACAACCTCTGGAAGTTGTTATGCTGTGCTACAGCCTCTGGAAGTTGGTATGCTGTGCTACAATCTCTGGAAGTTGGTATGCTGTGCTACAATCTCTGGAAGTTGGTATGCTGTGTTACAACCTCTGGAAGTTGGTATGCTGTGCTACAACTCTGGGTGTCTTCTCAACACTCATGCTGCGAAAACTTTCCATATTTAACATATAAGACTATGACATGTGTCTAATGGCACTGAATTAACTAACAATGCAAGATAAATGTTACTAATTTAACAGTAACAGGGGGAATTAAGATTATTTCAAGATCACGTTAATACAAGAACCTATTACTTGATATTGTTTTTCCTTCCATAACTTACGGTTCTGTATTTCAGCTTTTCTGAAATTCATTTTATAACGTAAGTAGACCCGCAAATCACATTTTATATAAATGTCTAGACTTGTTCTAGTATGTGTTATTAAATTTAACTTCCATCTTTACGTATACTCTGTAAGGTGTGGGGGGGGGGGAGATTTATAGGGAGGAAATACGAAAGGAGGGGTGGGGGGATGACATTCTGGTGAAGGGGTGCATGGACCCAAAAAAAGTTGAGAACCACTGCTCTAGCAGCTCTCTTTAGACTCTCTTCTCTAGCAGTTCTCCTTATCCTCTCTTCTCTAGCGATTCTCCTTATCCTCTCTTCTCTAGCAGTTCTCCTTATCCTCTCTTCTCTAGCAGTTCTCCTTATCCTCTCTTCTCTAGCAGTTCTCCTTATCCTCTCTTCTCTAGCAGTTCTCCTTAGCCTCTCTTCTCTAGCAGTTCTCCTTATCCTCTCTTCTCTAGCAGTTCTCCTTATCCTCTCTTCTCTAGCAGTTCTCCTTATCCATCCTCTCTTCTCTAGCAGTTCTCCTTATCCTCTCTTCTCTAGCAGTTCTCCTTATCCTCTCTTCTCTAGCAGTTCTCCTTATCCTCTCTTCTCTAGCAGTTCTCCTTATCCTCTCTTCTCTAGCAGTTCTCCTTATCCTCTCTTCTCTAGCAGTTCTCCTTATCCTCTCTTCTCTAGCAGTTCTCCTTATCCTCTCTTCTCTAGCAGTTCTCCTTAGCCTCTCTTCTCTAGCAGTTCTCCTTAGCCTCTCTTCTCTAGCAGTTCTCCTTATCCTCTCTTCTCTAGCAGTTCTCCTTATCCTCTCTTCTCCAGCAGTTCTCCTTATCCTCTCTTCTCCAGCAGTTCTCCTTATCCTCTCTTCTCTAGCAGTTCTCCTTATCCTCTCTTCTCTAGCAGTTCTCCTTATCCTCTCTTCTCTAGCAGTTCTCCTTATCCTCTCTTCTCTAGCAGTTCTCCTTAGCCTCTCTTCTCTAGCAGTTCTCCTTAGCCTCTCTTCTCTAGCAGTTCTCCTTAGCCTCTCTTCTCTAGCAGTTCTCCTTATCCTCTCTTCTCTAGCAGTTCTCCTTATCCTCTCTTCTCTAGCAGTTCTCCTTAGCCTCTCTTCTCTAGCAGTTCTCCTTATCCTCTCTTATCTAGCAGTTCTCCTTATCCTCTCTTCTCTAGCAGTTCTCCTTATCCTCTCTTCTCTAGCAGTTCTCCTTATCCTCTCTTCTCTAGCAGCTCTCTTTAGACTCTCTTCTTTAGCAGTTCTCCTTATCCTCTCTTCTCTAGCAGTTCTCCTTAACTTCTGTTCTTTAGATATATGCATCAATTCACATGCTATCCTTCTCGTGGTATGCTGATAGACTGTTCATAACCTCTCACTGCCATTCTCTTATCTCTGTTCCCATAATCTTACCAAATGTTAATATATTCCAGCTTCCCTGATCTAATGATGACTGCGCTCCCGACCGGAACAAATGTACTTTGCCGCGGGACCAGCTAGACACCCCTGACACGAGAGACGATAGCCAGATCAAGACAACAACAAAGTTTAGTAGTGGGCTTGATGTGGAACAGAGCTCATGGACTATCTCTTCGACAGACAGAAGACAAGAAATATCAACTATGTAGACTGCTAGAAATATAGCAGGCATCTTTATAGACACTGGAGTGCCCAACTAGATGAGGCAATTATGCCACTGGAGTAGACAGTAACGCTTGTTTGTTCCTCAGTGATAGGAGAATGTATCCACAGCCCACCCAGGTTGTGAGGCTGGATAATAATGATACACTAGCCATCAGAGTGGTGGATGTTGGGTTTGGGAGTACATGAGGACATCACTGTGTAACATAGTGTTGTGTAAGATGAATAAATGTTTACATGGAGTTTTGTCAATTCTTCATATGTCCTAGGACATTCCGTGAGTGAGCTGAATACCAGTGTGTACCTGATGCCTTAGGCATGCACAGAGGTTTATGACACCAGTTTCTTTTCTTCTGGAAACGAAGCTTTCCATGACTGTTCTCTCCAAACCACTGTGACATTTCATAAGTTAAGTATTTCAGTTTCTGTGAAATGATGTTGCTTATGAGCCAATTTTCTTCTATATTTGGACCTTTTAGAATGTCAGTATGTCAGTCTTCTTGGTCCATGATATTCTAAGAATGTTCCTGTAAAATTGAATTTCATTAGAGGAGGTCAGTATGGATGAATGGATAAGAGCCCTCGTTCTTGAACTTCCGGGTTCAACCCCCACACCGATCAGTTGGACCAAAATGTTGGCTTCTCGTTCTTGACTTGGGGATGTAAATTACAAGTACCTTAAAGTTGGAGTGGGTTCGCCTGATGATGAGGGACACTGGTTATAGGGAAGGCTAATCCACATGTGAAAAATCAGTCCAGAGCACTAGAAGTAGGAGCACGTGTATGGGCTACCCCAAAGTGCACCAAAAAATATTTTCAAAAGCCCAGATTTTCTGCATTAGTGATTGTGAAATTAATATTAATATATTAATTTATTTATATATGTATATAATAACATTAATATACTTGCACACATTTATTCACATACCCAAAAATACTCGCACACTGTTCTGACTTTTTTGGTGATTCATGCAACAATTAAATGCAATGTGAAATGTATTCACATTTCAGACAATACAAATATATGTGTCAACATTTCATATTTGAAGTAAAGGAATATGTTCAAAACAATAGTTTGCCATCAATCTGTTTGGCGGAGTGAAGAGAGTAGCCAGTTAGTGGAAGTAGCTAATTAGCAGAGTGAAGTGGCATGTAATGACTTTTTCTTCTGTCGTATTTTTTTTTTTTTGCTTCTTATACATTTTCTACTTCTCCTTGTCCACACTGTGTAGCCTTGATGATCATGTCTCTACAGTGTCTTCTGTTTCTTGTACTACAAATCAGTTCTTATATCCATGTTCCTCCGTGCTATGATGTCAAACTGCCCGGCATCTTCTCTCTTGGTCTCATAACTATACCTCCCCCACCCGAGTGTTCCCATGACGTTTTAATGAAGCAAAGAATACTATCACAATGTAGCCTACCAAACAGGCCATAAGAGGCGACGAAGGATGATTGGGATTGTTGTCGGCTTCCTTGCCCGCCCTGTAGAAAAACGTTAGCAACAAAATCAAATCATGATCATAAACACTTGCGGAGAAGAAAAGTAGAAACAGAAATGAACAATATAAGAAGGACGTGGTCAGGGCTGCATGGGATAGCTAAAGATGGGGGGGGGGGCGGCTTGGAGTGAGTGTTTATTATATACAACTTGAATACAGTATCTCCTGTTTTTCACTTTATCCGCCAATGAGACAGCGTGGTTAAGTAGTGGCTAGACGCTCGCATTATAGGCTGGTCGTCATCAAAGGTTTGATCCACATCGGGGTAGTTTCGAATTTTAAAAATTAACACGTGCACCCAGGTCGACCCAACCTAATATGGTGCCGAAAATATCTTGGGACAATAAAGGTTGCAAGCTTGATACTAACCACATCAAACGATGTGCTGATTCATCCATTAAAAATAATGATCTATCACTGTCATGTGCTGATGTTAACTATCTTGAATATTACTACCTATCCATCCGTCCCTGGGTTCATCCATAGAGTGTATTTTTAATGACTGTGCAGTGTTTGAAAATATTGCCGGTCCAAGTTTTGTATTCATCCCCTGTAAAGATCATGCAACGTAATAGGTAACTACAAAAATTGTACCGGCAATATTTTCAAACACTACAGAGTCATTACAAATACATCCTGTACATAGGTCTTCGCTTGGGATCAATATGTTTTAAAGAATAGACTGATTTGCAAGCAGAATTAGGGTAACAAAAGGCAGTAAATGACTCGCACAGTGACTATTTTTTTTTCCATCTCCTTTACAGGACATCGCTGTCAACATCAGCATCTTTCAGCTGATTGTTGATTTCTTGGCAAGATTACGCTCAGTAGTTTTCCATTGCTTATGGTGACTATGGAAAGGTGAAAACCATTAAATATCTTCCGGCTAAATGAACTCAA
>JACEFZ010007556.1:0-94279 GCA_014155875.1 Cepaea nemoralis
AATTTATGACCCCACACATTGTATATTTTGGTGAATCTCCCACATATCTATTTAGCCAGTAACACATTAATGCCATAGGATAACCATGTAAAATAATTCCCAACAAAATAATCTTGTGCCAGCATGGCTGGCATGACATGACATCAGTCTCTATGGTACTTAACCACCATCAATGACCTATTCTACATATTTCACATCACCATTGTCTGATTGCTGACATCTCTATGAATTAAATGTTATATTCCTAAAACCTCAGGGACGTTACATTGATCTGTAGAACAGCTCACTTTAGTAATACTCATCTACATTATCTATTTATATTTCTTTGTTCCTACCACTCTGCCTAACAGCTTTGTTCACACACATCGGTTTTCCCACGTGAACGCTTTTCAAGCCTGTAACATGGCGTGTGCTGCGATTTAACAAATATTTATTAAATTAAACATTTTAAACTTAATCAGTTAAAACTTACAGTTTTGTCACAACATTAGTTGACACAGATCAACTCAGGGAATTGTTCCCACACCAGAACAGCACTGAACTGAAGGCCATGCTGCCCGCATCTCTCATCAGCACAAAGGACTGCTAAAACAAAACTGACTTCCGATTCCTTTGTTAAGCCGAGTTCCGGTGGTGGCCAGGACAAAAACGGCTTTGATAGACCAAACTAAGGTGCATCGGTTTATTGTAGACACCAAGGTGCATCGGTTTGGCGCTATCACATTTGCATGGGCGTTTCTATATGTAACGTTCTTAATATATTTCCCATTTGATGTTATTAAGGTACCTCAATACTTAAATTCTTTGCTACATGGAAGTTACACTCTTCAAACATCCGTTGCCTTGATGGTCCATTGCTTTACCAGTACTACGATTGTCTGCGGAGAATACTTAATGAGCAAGGGAAGAGATAGCTTTAGATGTGATGCGAATGGTTAGGCAGCTCATTTGCAACAAAACCCCTGGGTCTTGGACAGGTATGTTACTTATAGTTAATATTCCCAGCCTTTGCTCTGACCACCCCAATAGGACTTTACATCTACAGGACCCCACACAAGCCGGGACAGCTGACCTTCCCTTCCCACCTTTGGATTCCTACCCACAGGGGGCTCGGACAAGACAACCGTCATACTAATACTCAAAGCCATGGCTAACAAAGCAAAATTTTATTTCTGAATACGTCAACTGAACTCAGAGAAGGATGGCTGAAAAGCCTGGATAGAAGACAATATGTACACTTGCTGGTTGAAAACAGCGAGAGGATCTACAGATGATCAGTCATCATCATGGAGCATGTGACTTCAGTTAGTGGCATTGCCCCGTTGTGGCTAACGACTCACCCGATGAACCTCCAGTGCAAAGGAACTCCAAGTCATAGACTCTTCCAAAGTTCTCTCCTTCCACTGTGAGTCAGATCTCGGACTGGTCAGGTGTTTGATACCTGACTGACACTCAACAAAGTTCGCTGGTCATCCCTCGATGACGTAATAAATCACAACAAGTTTCACTCCTCTGGTGACGTATGGGCCGACCCTAGAGTTCTAGATGTCCCCATCTGATAATAAGCTACTGGCTGCACAATACACTAGAATATAAGAGCCTGGTTGCTCTTTGGCATCTCAAGTTAATGGGATGAACTTATCTGCAACGCATAAATGGAGCGCTGGCTCCATGTAATAACACTGTCACAATTGAATGATCCAACATGTGAATGTAAGAATTCACCATATTCACAATGTCACTATTCTACACCTTTCTATATGCGTCTGATAACTTCACAGCTTAGCAATGTTATTGTCCAACAACACACACAGGAATGGGGTAGATCCCTACCCGAACACGTCTGTCTCTCAGGTGTTCACGAAAATAGAAAACCACTGTTGTAGGTCACTGACAAAGTTCAGGTTTCAAAAGAATCACAAATGTAGATCCACACCGGAGTTAGATGAATCATTATACATTGGACCTCATTAAGACCCAGCCGGGCCTGAAACATATAAACTAGCCATCGTCGAGACGGTTCAACAGAGTTCACTTTCTTCACCTCTGTTTGAAACAATATCATGGAACTTACACACATTACCAATGATTTACCTTGGAATTTCCATAGAACTTCACCAGTACCTTACCGGTGTGAATCAAGAGATGTATCAGTCCTAGACCCAACCTGGATTGATTGACCAAATCTTCGTCGGACTCGTCACAGTTGTCTTAGCTTAGACTCACCGTGACGTTCTAAAACTCAAGTTATAATCATGTGTTGACTCTGGCAGATTCAGTTGACCGCTCCCAGTATTGCTTCAAACATCACCTTGACTGGCACTGGAATGAGCTGGTCCCATTGAGTGTATGGTCTAACTCTTAAATCTCCATCATATAAACCGATCCTGAAACATGGAGGTCGGTGTGAGTACTCAACTACAACTAGGACTAACCTGCACCTCAACCACAACACATGCATCAGATTAATACATATCATAATATGATATAATAGATCATCAACATCATAGATCAACTCTCTTAACTAAAGGAGATACATGCATGAGGGTGCATTAGTAAGCTAGAACATAGTCAAGTAACTCGTCTGGGCAACATATAGGCCCGATAGCACCAGAGTAGACTGTTTGACTCTGTCATAGTATCCTACTACCTGGTGTTATTCCAATCCTCCATTTCTCCTCCAACAACAACCATAGATTACACCTACTTATCTTTCAGTGTAGAGGTTTCATTATCTAGGAGGTGTCCAGCGGACATATCCTCCTCATCTATATAACTCAACAATTAATTAATCACTTAACCCATTGATCAATTAATTAAACATAACTCATTAATGACTATACAACATTAATAAATTACATACATCATAATTCATTAACATAGAATTAACAAATTATTCAATCATGACTCGTTAATAACTAACTAATTAACAACTCATAAACAAAGCAAATGCTTTTAGTCCTGGGATCTCTGTCCTAGAACAGGTTTGACCTTTATTAATTGACCCTGTCTCTTGACGGTCAAGTCTTTGCAGGTCTATCACAGATTTGGTGGCACTCCACCGAATAATCTTTCCTGCAGCTACTGTGGAAAAAGAGCACCTTGGTTCCGTAGTGATTTAGACCACGTCAACCTGTTTAGAGTGGAATCCAGCCCCTCATCCCCTAAATCTTCAGTCCAACCTCAAGTGTGGATTGAATCGCTCATGTGTAACTCCTTCTTCCTAGTGGATATGTCCCCCCACTAACAGAGTCAGGTTTACAGAAAAGAAGAACAGTAGAGTCATACAACCACATTCTGTTCACAGTTCGGATAGGTATGAATGCACTGGCCTCATTTACAGCACCTCACATCGCTCTCGGTCGGTCAGGCAAAATTGACACGTTCAGGCTTACAAAATCAACACTCGGTCATGCAGAATCATTTCGGTCGGATAGGCAAAATCAACAGTCGGTGGGACCAGCAACACACAGTCGGGCAGGCATACTACGCATAATCGGGCAGGCTCCTACACTCAGTCAGCTTGCAACCTACACACAGTCGGCTACGCAAAATACACACAGCCGTGTATGCTAAATAAACAAGTAGTGACATCATGAATCCACCGGTAATTCTTAACTACCTCTATCGAGAAACTACAAGACATTCCGACATAGAGGTGTAATAGCACTGGCGTCCTCACCTAGCAAATACTTACCTCCACATCCTGTTTGGAAATAACACCACCTTGTTTCCAGGAATTAATAACCACAATCTATCTAAGGCATACGTTACAGCACTATCTAGCTAAACAAATAATACATCACTTGCTTGCTCTCAGCCGATAACTCATCACTAGTAATGCCTCTAACATCACACAGCCCAACTAGTGTCAAAAGTTCTCACAGATCTACCTATGCAATCACTGAACAAGATTGTTAACACACTTGCTACACATAGCTGTTAATTACCTAAAACACATTTAAACGTAGCAGTGATTGATATCTTCATAGTAAATTCTGCACTAACAATAAATGGGCATATATCTTTACTATAACAACTGGAAGTATATCTGCTACAATACTGTAAGATTTGCACAGCTGAGCAGAGGTGACAATTACACACGCCTGATGTTAACGAACACACACATCTGTTGTTCAGTCGGAATCTGACCTACAAATTCGCTAGCCGATCGATACTGCTAATTACCTATGCAGATAGGCGGCGGAAAA
Source organism: Cepaea nemoralis (assembly GCA_014155875.1). Taxonomy (NCBI): domain Eukaryota; kingdom Metazoa; phylum Mollusca; class Gastropoda; order Stylommatophora; family Helicidae; genus Cepaea; species Cepaea nemoralis. The sequence continues at coordinate 4,212 of JACEFZ010007556.1, forward strand.
GTATTCGCGTCTCGCTAAAAATCATTTCGGCTGCCGGCGGTTTATTTAATAATAAAGTATTACGGCATTACCTTTACTAGAGAATCACCTCACTACATGGCTGCTTTGATGTACCACTCTGGCACACGGTTGAAAAGACATTTCACAGCCGTCAGTAAATTGCGACCTCGTCCGTTAACAGTTGGATGGCGACTAACAGCTCAGAGCCGATTGCGCAGTTTCAAATTCTCCTGAACCCCAAGAGAATCTCATGGGTCACGTAGAAGTCCAACATCCCGTGCAACCCGCTGTGACCGTGCGTCCAACATGATAGCCAACATCACGTACGCACATTGCCTAATACCTTCTAGAAGAATCTAGAATATTCTTGAAATCCGTCGTCAGGGACTATTTTATACGGGATTTCCCTAGCTATTTAGAGCTTTGACGGGAGACGACTCGTCTAATTCCAACCAAAGGGAATTAATGCAGAGTACAGACCAGAGATCTGGTCCGTTTCGTCACATCAATTTGTGCCATCGATTGCGTAACGCTAATAATATGGTCTGCGTAATAACGCTGACACATAATGTAAGTGCCAAAATGTATTTGTATATGTGTGTAGGTATGCGTGTGTGTGTTTGCGTATCAGGAAAATGTACCCATTATTTTAACATAAGGGAATCCCCAATATTGCATATGAGAAACGAATGGCGATGTCCTAAAACGAACCCACGAGATTCTGATCTCGAGGCAGTTGGTTTGAGATAATAGTCCTTTTTCGAGACCGCAAGGCGTCGGATTCACCTTTCCTAACGTATGTATGCATATGTTTGTGTAGATCCAGAACAGGCATGACAGTGTGAATGGAAAAGTGAAGGACACATAAACTAGATTGTAGAAGTAGTATAGCATATTGGTGTACTTGCATCTTAACTGTGTAAGTGGGTTGCAGTACCTCTTGTAACGCCTGGTATAGGCTCTCATGACAGACAATTTACAAACATTTTCTGAGTGGTTGTCGAGTTATTATTGGTACTTTAAGCTCACTGCTTCAGATCGACTTGTTACTAATGGATCCATTGTTTGCCAACTCACAGATTAGCAAACGTAGCCGGTAGAAGTACTAGATAAGAATGCGAGCCATGTCTTTTAATTCAACTGTATTTGTTGAGTCGCAGCTATTGTAACCACTTGATGTGGGGTTAAATAAATCAAGGCAAAATGTGTGAGCCGGTTTAAGGATAAAACGGCGTACTAAGAGCTAATGAGTTGATTTTGAAATCCAAATGTACATTGGTGTGTTGTTTAGAAATACCAAACATTGTTTTATTTTTAAAAGGTTTTAGTATTCTGATAAAGACAAGGAAAATTTGTCGTTCTATCTTTAAATGAGGCACTAAAATATGAAAGTTATCTTTAAATGGTTACAAATTATTATCCTAACAGTCAAATATCTAGTCAGATAACGCAACGTGAGTAAATGTAATGTGAAGTACTCAACTATTCATTGCCGTTTATTCATCATTTCTGTTTAAACTGGAACAGATGCAAGAATCGAACGTACGATACAGCAACTCTGCCCACAGCCGGGATAGTTCTCATCTTCACAGATGAAATGTGGTCAGCACTGATGAGAACGGTCTTCAGTATTCTAGATGCTGGTCCGGAGGAGTTGATCTCTGAGATTATCCTTGTAGACGACGCTTCCCAGAAAGGTCAGAAATTCAATGTGTATGTGAACATGTGCATATATTTGAAATATTCATAGGCGGTTGCTCACATAAGGTACTGTTGGTCTTATATAATGAACCGACCTTACATCGGTTTGATAAGAACGAGATAGCACAATGTTAGAAAAACGTTAGCTTTAAGACAGACAGCATGAAATACGGAGCTTCAACGACATCAAATATTAAACCATATTAGGATCTCGAATCACACGATTTAAGTCTAAGCAAGCAAATCTTACAGAAAATTGCATTTGTTCTAGTATCATGTTATATGCCGGCGCTATGGTAAAAGTTCGGTGAACACGTGTCCCGACTCTCCTACACACCGAGTCGAGGCTTCGAAATCAGCCGCAAACGAATTGGAAACGGGCCGCCTTGCATTGATTTCAAGGGTATGAGCATGAGCTATTCAGAAAGCAATGATGCAGTACTGAATGTAACAACTTGCCTAGTTAATCACGAACAACCAAACATGTTGCGGTTGATTGCCACCTCATGTAAAGGATATTTAATTAACTAACATGATATTATACTAATCATGAAGCTAAGGTGCCGTCCTTATTGATTGTATTCTATACCGCAATATCCATTTGGCTCCACTAACCCTTAATTGTAGGACCACACTTGGTTCCTTAGATAATTATTAGTTTGTATTAATATTAAAACTATTATTACTGGTTTTAATACTATTGGTAATACTATTAACTGTTACTACCATAGTTAATATTAGTATTGATATTACTATTATTATAAAAAGCATTATTTCTATTAGAATTACTATTAATACTATTAATTATTATCAGTATCATAATCATCATCATTGTGTGCATGATGCTCTTCTACTGTTTTATATTCGCTTAAACAGATCATCTCGGCAAGCCGCTAGAAGACTACATTAGGATCTTCGGGGGAAAAGTCAAGTTAGTTCGTTTGCCAGAGAGGAAAGGTCTGATAGTGGCACGAAATACCGGTTTTCATCACGTGACAGCAGAAGTAGTCGTCTTTCTGGATGGCCATTGTGAAGTCCCCAAGGGTAACTGTTCTAACGACACTGGTGTTGATGTTCAAATATCTTGGCAATCAAAACATTGAAGCGAATTATAATTATGAAATCAGACGTGTCTCTATTTAACGCTTGTATGTCTAGCCCAGTGTTTCCCAAACCACGGCAAGCAGGCCACTTGTGGCCCGCCAGCTCTCAGAAAGTGGCACACGAGGCCGGAAACGACACTTCACGACCACACATTCAGACATAACTGCTCAATATCCGATCAATTCGGAGTTAAGAAAAGATTTCATAGCTAAAAAAGTAAGTTCTCTGACCATGCAGCAGTAATTTTTCACCAAGGCTAACGAACAGAGCAAGCGTGTTGTTGTTGCGTCGTACGAAGTCACTCTTCTGTTAGCTGGCAAAAAGAAGTCGTTCACCGATGCAGAAGAAATAATCAAGCCCTCTCTTTAAATTGCTGCTAGAATGCTTGGCGATAAAACATGTGAAACAAGATTTGATCAGATTCCTGTGTCTAGTAATACTATGGCCAGCCGAGGTGAAGAATAAGCCAACGATGTTCATCGTCAAGTAGCAGCACATATCAAAAATTATAATTTGTTTCCCCATTGGCAATGGATGAATCCACTGACATTTCTGACACAGCTCAGGTCGCAGGGTTTGTTCTAGCAATAAACGATAATTTTAAAGTCATTGAAGAACTTCTAGAACTAGAATCGATGCACGCAAGTACCAAACGGACTGATCTTTTTGAAACTATGAAGTTGTCTGTAGAGTAAAACAGCATAGAATGGACCAAATTAGACAGTATATGCATCGACGGTGTTCCGGCTTTGACGGGTAAAATGTCTGGATGTTTAGCATTATTGGAACAGTTTCTTGGCCGCACTATATTAAAATATAATTGCAGTATTCACAAAGAAGCTCTGTGTGGAAAGACACTAAATCTGGAACAAGTCGTGTATGTTGTTCTGAGATGTGTGAACAAAATTCGAAGTAACGCGCTGAACAGGCGTGAGTTCAGACAGTTTCTATCAGACCTGAACGAGGAATACTGAGAGCGACTATTACATTGTGATGTTAGGATGGCTATCTAAATGGAAAGTTCTGTCACGTTTCTGGGCGCCGAAAAAATAGTGTCTATTTGTTTCTGTCTGAAATAAATGAATTGCCTACAGAACGGGAATGTGTGCTGAATGATGACTGGCTTAATGACCTGGCATTTTTGGTGGACATCACGTCTCATTTAAACTCTTTAAATAACAACATATGCCTGTGAGACCTGGACACTTACTAAACAAGCTGAACAGCGCATCAATGTTTTTGAATATAAATGTTATAGACGGGTTCTAAGAATATTTTGGGTAAAGAAAAGAACACATTGATCCATACTTCAAGAGATGAATACTGAAGAGGGTTGGCTATTAAAGACGATACAACAAAGAAAATTGATATATTTTGGTCACTTAAAACGTCATGAAAGTAATGGAGAGAACAATAATGGAGGGGTATATGCCTGGGAAGAGAGGACGAGGAAGGCCAAAGAGAAAATGGGTACAGGATGTGGCGGATGATCTCCAGATGGGTGTATCGGCTGATCTGAAGGTGGTGTGCAGGGTACTGATGCACAATCTGCAGAAAGACACCTCGGAGTCATCAAGAAACTTTGTCCTACTGACTAGAAATGAAGAAGATGATGGCCGAATGTGTCATGAAAGGTGATCTAATACGATAGTCAGAGAGCTCGCTTGTGCTTGCTCTATAATTTGTAAATGCAACTCGTGAAGTCGAATCATTATCGCCTTTTTTTCAGCCTGGACCTGTGTGGCGTACAAAACGAAATGTGGACTACCAAAAGGCCTTTGATAGCTCTAACATGGACTTACTTTGGAAAGTCTGGACTTGCCGACGACATTGTCCTCCACACGAGACCAAATACAGCATAAACTTACAATAGATTGGTGGTCGTTGTGACCATGAGCACTGCCAGCTGGCGTTGGCGTTCATGTATCTCCTCAGATCTAGGTCTCCGGTGTTCTTGATCAACTTTGATGATATTCCTCTATGAAAGCGTCTCATTCCATCAGCATAAATTTTCTTGGCCAGTCCTGCCTCCTTTCCCCACTGATCTGTCCATGTGTCACCATGTTCTCAAATGTCTTTCTTCTCATAACATGACCAAAGTTGCTTGTCTCTTTCTTATTGGAGTATGTAATGTTCTAGTTTCATTAGCCTCTTTGAAGCAATCTTGTTAGCTACTCTGGCAGTTCAAGAAAGTCGCAATATTCGTCCCAGGAACCATATCTCTGTTGTTTCTAAGTTCTTCCTAATTTGTTCATTTGCGTTCCAAGATTCGCTGGCATACAGGATTACAATTTATATATATATATATATATTATTTTAGCACTCTCTTTCTTACATTCAATGATAATGACTTATAGCATTACATACTTTTCATTTACTTAAATGCAGATTTTGCTCTCCCTTGTATGTTCTTTAATCTCTGTTATGCATCTTCCTTCTGATGTTATAATTCCCACATGATATTTAAATGTATCTACTTGGTTAAGTATGTTCCCTTCTATTGTTATCTCACATGTTTTTGTCAACTTTATCTTCGATATAACCATTGCTTCTGTGTGATATTCAAGGAAAGTCTCTTTTTGCATTCTCTGTTAATACATTATCCACCGATTGTTGCAGATTTTCCGTCATCAATACAGTATCATTTGTATAGTGAGGTCACGACAGCTTGGTCCTAAAATTAACATAGAAAAGAAACATATAATGAGGATAAATCAAGCAAATGATAACCTGATTTCCCTTGATAACACCTCACTTCAAGAGACAAAATCATAAACTGCCTATATATTCAATGTAGACAAAGGGGTGGAAAAGATACATATATATGAAAATAAGAATACAGAAGGCTAGACGAATTTTTATAACACTAGGAATTGTGTGGAAGTCAAAAGAAATTAAACTTAGTACAACACTCAGAACAATCAATTCTAATGTTGAATCAGTCCTGTTGTGTAGATCAGAAACATGGAGAACAACGAAAATAACTACAAATAAACTACAAACATTCAGTATTAGATGCCTGTGTACAATATAATGTTACAATGGTATGACAAAATCTTCAATATGAAGCTCAGGGAGAGAACTGAGTACAAATAAACCACTAGGTGTAGAAATTACGCAGGCGCTGAATCGGCCATGAACTGAGGACATTCGAAAATATTATAGCTATAAAAACCTTATTCTGGAATACACATGACAGAAGAATTAGAAACCGACCCAAAATCCCAGGAAGAAGAGAAGTAGAAACAGAAATGGACAAAATGGGAAAAGATATGGACAGATTTGTACGGGATAGTTAGAGATACAGGAACCTAGAGCATATATGTTGATGACACGGTCTTGATTCTTGAAAATGAAACAGTTACAAAACATGTAAATATAATTGTTACAAAGAGTCAAACAATGCTCTTGTCTGAATAACAGAAACACACCGCAATGTTGCTTACAAAGACAAAAATGTCTTACTAAATGCAACATCAGAATTAGTGTTGAATTTATATATATGCTAGCTGACCCGGCCCGGCTTCGCCCAGTCCCTGGCGGGTATCTATCTATCTATCTATCTATCTATCTATCTATCTATCTATCTATCTATCTATCTATCTATCTATCTATCTATCTATCTATCTATCTATCTATCTATCTATCTATCTATCTATCTATCTATCTATCTATCTATCTATCTATCTATCTATCTATCTATGTATGTATGTATGTATGTATGTATGTATGTATGTATGTATGTATGTATGTATGTATGTATGTATGTATGTATGTATGTATGTATGTATGTATGTATGTATGTATGTATGTATGTATGTATGTATGTATGTATGTATGTATGTATGTATGTATGTATGTATGTATGTATGTATGTATGTATGTATGTATGTATGTATGTATGTATGTATGTATGTATGTATGTATGTATCTATCTATCTATCTATCTATCTATCTATCTATCTATCTATCTATCTATCTATCTATCTATCTATCTATCTATCTATCTATCTATCTGTCTGTCTGTCTGTCTGTCTGTCTGTCTGTCTATGTTCGGCCCTTTCCCGTTCCCGTTTAAAATATAGATATAATAGAAGATAGATATAGAATATATAGATAGAATAGAAGATAGAATAGAATAGATAGATAGTTAGATTGATAGTTAAAAAATCTGATTGGACTAAAAAATATGATTGGTGAAAGTACTGAAAGTAAATTTACCATGATATCACGAACAGACAATAAATGGTGGGCGGTGGGTTGACTGTAAAGTACTGCAAAGGATATGCAACTAACTTTCTCTCACAAAATATTAAATTTTTTTTTTTAACGAACGAAAATCTTTATTTTCAAAGAGTTAAGAATTGGGAACGCAGGCCCGTCCTACATTCTGCCCTTCTTCTCTATTTCCTCTGATACATTCTTTCAGTCAACAATGTTTGACAACAAAAGAACAATAAGCATTAAAACGCATGAAAAATAATCAATAATACATGACTCGTTGAGGCAATGTTTAATATGGGCATCATAAATACCCAACGTGAGTGTAACGTGCCATACATATGGGAAGGTTTTAAAAAAAATTACATTACATAGAAGACAAAACATTTAATTTGATGTGGAAAAGAAATAAAGAAGAGTAAAATTTCTAATGTGCTGTTGAAGAAAAATAAAAAGATGAGTTAGAAAATTTTCACGTATTTAAAATAGATGCATTATTTTTATGAAAACATTGAAAATGCCTTAAGAATGTTATCATTATATATAATAACGCATATGCCTGTAGATAACTGTAGATAAACATTTTATAAAACTTTGAGAAAAATGCAACAATTATTTAAATTACATATATAGCAATGCTACTAAAAGTTGTGTCCCTTGATATAACTTTTCTTAAGTTAAGTCCCCTTGCTATATATTAATTACAATGTAATTAAAAAATTAAATTTTATTACGTAAATAACTGTTTGTAAACTAACAAACTATGACAGTTGGCTGCACGGGAATGCGAAGAACACCTGTATGAAATTTCATCTCAATCGGATGGACCGTTCGTGAACGAATAAAGGGCATACAGACATACATTGTCTGATTATATATATATATATATATATATATATATATATATATATATATATATATATATATATATATATATATATATATATATATATATATATATATATATATATATATATATATATATATATAACCACAATTTGAAAGTTCTCTGTTCTGCCGACATTGTTTATTACTTGTTCATGTTTCTGTACCATGAAATAATCAGGAGTATATGCACTCTTAATTTAAATTCGTAATTCATGTTGTTGAGTGCTATTTTTCCCCATGTCTATTCTTTCTCGTCCTCACATCAGTTATGTGTTATTAATTTTCCTAGGTAACAAATACTGTTGAATGCATACATGGTTACGAGACATTTGTGTGTGTGTGTGTATGTATGTGTGTGTGTGTTGTGTGTGTGTGTGTGTGTGTGTGTGTGTGTGTGTGTGTGTGTGTGTGTGTGTGTGAATGTGTATACAAATATGTGTGTATGTAACACCGAACAACTAAAAAACACACATAGTGTTTCATGCTTGAAGAAAACATGTGGGAACAACATAACTATATTCTTTCTGAACAGGTTGGCTGGAGCCGTTGCTGCACAGAATCAAAGAGGATAATTCCGTCATTGCGATCCCACAAACTGATGTTCTCAAATGGGACACATTTCAGGTAAGCTATCTTTTAATTCGTTCAATTCATTATTATCTGTCTCTTGTCTTTGTTTGATAAAATGCATGCATCATATATCTGCAAATGAAAGATATTTATCATTGATGTGTAAGTCAAGGGGAAACTACAAAATCATTAATCCGAGAATATGTGGTCGGGGCCCTTTAGAATCGTGTATATATTGCAAAAGAGCAGATAGATAATGGTTTTGAGAGGATGGTGCTGCAAGGTGTGACCAGAGGACACTCAGAAATCAAAAGAAAGGCCAGACAGACAGATAATCAAACTGCTAATGGAACCATTAGTATTGGGACTCTGCTGGCTGTTACAGATGAGAACGGAGTCCACAACCTTCTGTCTCTTGTGCTATCAATTATTTCATATACCAACGCTCTTGCATGCCATGATGTCAAACTGTCCAGCATCTTCTATCTGGGTCTCCCCTTGCCTCTCTTCTTCTCCAGCCTTCCCGTTGTGACGACATACTTCCGCTTTTCTCTTCTAATTACACGGTCAAATAATTTGTAGTGTCTGCTTTAAATGTGAGTAACCAGTTCTCTTTGTAGATGCCACTATATAACTCACTGGCTCCCCTCCACACATCCATATCGAACCGTTTGCACACCTTTGGCTCCACATTTTCTTAATGGCGCCTTTCACAAGTGAACTTCTACGACGTCTTTCTAGCAACATAGGATATGTAATGGCCCAGCAACGTTTCATACCTATTAGTGTTCTATTATGTTGTAATTTTATTAGATTTACTAATTCTTTTAGACCTGATTGTGTTGTTCCACATGATTATTATGATCGAAACGTCGATTTATTGTGTCTTGGTATAACGTAATTTTGTTGAGCTGAGTTGAGTTGAGCTAACAACCGACATCACTGCACTCAGGACATTGCCATACGCGCTTCGTTCCCTCCTTCAACAGCCAGCGAAGAGTCACAATACTAATCGTTCCCACCGCTATCTGACTGAACATTCTTATGGTTATCTTATGTTTTAAAAATATCATTCATTTCCCTCCTGTGATTAACGCTCGCGGTATTGGAGTTCGTTGTATGTTATATACACTGCGTCTGTGTTATTAGCCCTTAATTTATCGCAGGACTTAACGAACCATTTTTAAAAAAATCTCATTATGACTTAACTATTTTCAAGTTATCTTCACTGCTCTTTCTATCCGATAACTGTGTCCTCATCATTCTTCTATAAAACCACATCTACGCAGCTTCCACATAATTCCACACCTGTCTGTTGATGCTCAATTATTCTCTAGCAGGGGTGGCTCAGTATAACTCTTACGCTCTTTTATGAACACCAAAGATTCGTATTTCTAGCATATATTGAAAAAATGCAGTTGTGTTGCATCTATTATGATATGGGTTATGAACAGGACAGTCCTATTTAGGCTGGGGTCAATTCATGATGCCCGCTTAATGATGGGGGTCAACTTATGATAACCGCTTTAAGATGGGATCAATTCATATTGACCGCGTTAGGATCGAATCAATTCATATTGGCCGCTTGTGGATGTGATCAATTAATATTGACCGCTTTACGATGGGATCAATTCATATTGACCGCTTTACGATGGGATCAATTCATATTGACCGCTTTACGATGGGATCAATTCATATTGACCGTTTTAGGATAGGGTCGATTCCTGATGCATAAAGCTATATGTCCGAGCTTTAAAAACTGTTAAACTTAATTTCGCACGTGAAATCTGTCTGTTATTTTTTGCATCATTAGTGATACCTATTATTACGTGGTATATTGCCTAATAATTTTACTTCTTAGTACACGTTCAGCAGCAACCACGAACACGATATGTGTGGCTTTGAGTTTGACATGCGGTACAGCTGGATTCACGTTCCTCAACCCGATGGAGTTAAACGGAAAAGTTGGGCTGACCCTGTCGGGTAAGTTTGTTACGAGACAAACTGGTTTCAGATATTGTCGTAGTATCAAACCTAAATTAGTGTCTACTTATGTGGGAGATGTTCAGTAGTGACATCACATGCACACTGATCTTATAGACCACAGAAAAAAACATAATGAAAACCTATTCTTCTAAAACACTAGAAAAGTCACAAAACAAATATGACCCATTACAAATATAATTGGCAATCCATTAGAATTAAACCGCGTTAGTCTAGTGGCTAGACTGGTGTCTGCCGGACCGATGGCTATGGGTTCCAATCCGAAGACTATTGACCTTGGCTCTCAGGTCGAACCAGCATGAAATGCATTCCATATTGTTTTTTTATTAGTGAAATAAGGGCGACCGATGTGACAAGGGCTAAATATCCACATGAATGCCCATTGGTCTATAACATTGTGATCCTAGCACCATGTTCCGAGTACGCCTGACATGTAAAAGCCGCCTTTATTTTATTTTTATGGAGTCGTTGTGGTGGAGTCGTTAGTGAGCTTGCCTACCAAGATAGTGGTATGGTTTTAATCTCTAGCAGATACTGATTTATTTATTCCCACAATTTTCAGAAGGTCTTTGGAATTGTCTTGGAAGAGATCTGGCCACCAACATCCTATATCATGGGATAACAATGTGAGAACCTATTACATCACACTACACAGGCAGTATCTCCTATGAGACTACCATTACCAAAGAAAACATGTCTTTCTAAGCAAAACATTACTAATTGTATTACAGTTTCGAATCGCCTGTGTGTTTATGGTATCGAGCCCACGTTCGATCCCTTGACATTGATGTCTTTAATGAGAGAACCAACCATTGAGGTTATCGAATCAGCACCATAATTAAAGCCACAGGTATAGATAGGACTGAAAGAAGTAAAGGACACACGTCGAGTGGACCCACTCAGTTCTGTCTTTGGGTGCAGCCGCATGAAGTGATTTGTGTGTATATGTTCACAACATCAACTTTGTTGTCTCATGGTGATAGCTGTGTCAGTGTTAGTCTGAAAATACATGCAGCAAATTATATGTTTGTGTCATTGTCTTTTTAAATAGGCCTTCCCTGAAAGCTCTTTCACGTCGGACAATGCATGTTGTCGAGTCTGCTTCTCTAGAGAGATGAGGCATTCTGCATCGTAGGACTGTCCCCACATGACCTGGTTATCAGCTAATGGGAGAATATAGGTATGAGCACTCTGACAACGAAACATAGTGGCAAGTGTCTCATGTGCCCCATCATTCCAAGTCATTGTTGATTCAACGGGCAAGACGGCGTTTACTTGCAAAGCGTTGTGGAAAGTAATGAGCACTGACCATGTATTCTTCTCCGGTCGTCTTGACATGTCTTGCCACTGGACTCAGATGGACTCAGGCGAAAGAGTGAGGCCGACGAATTGCGCAACTCTTAATTACTTTAATCCAATGCATCGAGCAAATCATTCTTCATCCAACTTCATATATCGCCTTCAAGCCCTGTGGATATTGGCGAGCGGCGAAGCGGCAGCGTGGGTACGCTGGCAGCCGTAGTCGCAGACCTGCACACAGGCGGCTCAGGCCACATGGTCGTCTTCTACTGACTGGAGCAGCAGTGCCCTGAGCGACTGAGCAGCCCTCTATAGGAAAACACTGATCACCTTCCATAGCATGAGGAAGGGGCTAGAAAACGGTGCCCTAAATATTGTCTGCTCCATCATTACCTAACCAGCTAGCCGAGGTTGGTGGGTACCCTATACGGCGGTCGACATGCATATAAAGTAAAAATACGTGTAACAGAGCAAACCATTTTCCCTTGACCTGGACTGTTTATCAGCGACACGCTAAGAAATTAAACCACTTCTACACAGTCTGCCTTAGGAAGCTATTGAAGATTAAATGGCAAAACAAGATCTCATACACTGAAGTTCTAGAAAGAGCGTCCATGCCCAGTATCCAAACTGTACTAATGAAGAATCAGACTCACTGGACTGGTCACTTAACTCGCATGCCAGATCAAAGGCTCCCTAAACAAACATTTTACGACGAGTTGCGTTGTGGTAAATGCTCCCAAAGCGGCCAGAGGAATCGCTTTAAAGACACTCTAAAAATCTCACTGACAGCTTTCGGAATTCATCTTGACACCTGGGAGACTGCTGCCAAAGACCGAAATTCGTGGCGTACATCATTACGCAAGGGTGCAGTCACTTGTGAAGTAACCAAGACTGCAAGAGCTGTGAAGAAAAGGCTGGACAGAAAAACCACTGCAGGAGATCCTCCTCCTGAAACGTCAAGCATACTTTGCACACATTGTCAAAGAATATTTCGAGCCAAATTAGGCCTTACATCTTGTGTGTGGTTTTGTGATGTGTGTTTTGCTGGATTGTTGCGGGTGTGTGGGTGGGTGGTGGAGAATATGTGGGTGGGTGTGTGCGTGTCGGTAATGGGATGGGTGGGGGATGTATGTGTGGGTGGGGAAATGTGTGTGGGTGGGGGGTCAGTGGGTGGGTGGCGGTATGTATGTTTGCCTGAGTCTGTGTGAGTGCGTGGAGGTATGTGTGGGGTGGGTGGGGGTGTGGTGGGTGGGGGATGTGTGGGATGGCTGAGGGATGTGTGGGATGGCTGAGGGATGTGTGGGTGGCTGCAGGGTGTGAGGGTGATGGGGGGGGTGTGTCTCACAACATTGCAATATGCCCTTTTTATGTTCACAACTTTCATTTGACAACGTTTTTCCCCCATGTGAATGTACCATGCGTAATATGCATTGTTTATGCTTACAAAATCCATTAGACAATGTCCCCCCCCCCCCCTATGTAAAAGGTAACATGCACATTTGATGAATGAAAGATGAGAGATCGAAAGGGCCGAATGTAAGACGGGCCTGCGTGCCCAATTTGTTACCCTTTTAAAATAAAGTTTGTTCGTTCGTTCGTTCGTTCTTAGAACTCACGGCTCCATACTTTCAACCCCACTGGATGAAATGAATGGTCATCATCATTCTTGATGGACAAACAACAAAAACAACAACCGTCAGAAAGGCAACAGCAATAGTTGAGACTTCGTACGAATTCACCCATAACTGAAACAGTGACTGGCGAGCCACGATGAATGTGGCTGCTGCAATTTTGTCCTTCCCCATAGGCATGCTTCTTGCCTTTAAGGCTCGAATCTCATTTTGCAAAAGTCATTCGTTGATCTCTCTGTGGGAGCATGGTGTGGGCATGGCTCACCTTTGGTGCAGGGTATGTGGTTCAGCCCACGATAAACTTTAGTAGCGAAATCCTGCACTCTCCACTGAGATGCGAAATTGGACATACCAACATAACTAAATGAGATGATCAATAATACTGATGAAAACTGTCTCTGTCAGTTGTATCTATAACTGTCCTGAAAACTGATATGTTGTCTAAAGTGGTAACCAGATAATGTCCTGATACATTATTGATTGCAGACAGTGATCATGATCTGCAGCAATTAGTGGATCGGTTCCTTGTACACAACGTTAGAATTAAATTGTAAGAAAGCAAAGATTATGGTAATCTCCAGCAAGAAAGAAACATCACACTGCAACATGAAAGTAAATGGGCCAATTCTAAAACAGGTGACTCGGTACAAATATTGGGAACAGTCATAATAGCTGATGGGAGATACCGTGTAGCAATTAGAACAAGAATCGACATGGTAAATGTAATATTTTGTAAGATGGAAAAAAAAGCCTACCAATAAAAAGTCTGTCACCTACAAAGAAAAATATTGTTGAAGTGTTATATATAAAGTATATTGTCATATGCATGTGAGATCTGGACAATAGGCAGACGAGCTAAGTGACTGCAATGGTTTCTAAAGAAAACGCAAAGAATACCGTGGACGGGCAGAAAAACAAATTAGACAAATCTTCAATAAACAGACGAAAATAGTAAATCTATTAGAGAAATTAAAAGTAGAACGTAACGTTTATGGGAAAACACAAGGGGGAGGTCAAATATTTAAATATAGCAAACTGTGGAGATGCAGAATTGTCAGCGCCATTTGGCATAGACCTGTATGACGAATCATGAATCCATGCTTTGCAGGGTTGTAGTCCTTCAACCATGTAACATTCCCTTGTTAATTCCCTTGTTTATAGGGCGGGATGAGGTATTTGAGAATAACAATAGCGCAGTGTGTGGAAGTTTGTTTTCTGGTCCTGTGGTTATGTGTTCAAATCCTACTCGAGGCGGGGATGTTAACACTAATTGACCTGAGCTCCTAGTTCAACTTTCAAAAAAGTAATGACTTTCGAACATCACAATGACCACATGACCCAGCCATTGCCAACTGAGCTTCTGCAAATAATGGTTCTAGCACTATATATCTAACACACCTTAAGGCCCGTAAAATTATTTTACACTATTTTAACCATATTTTCAACACGTCTCATGGTGTTCTAGTGTCGCTTTCTTTACTTGTTACTGAGGGTTTCGTTTTCAACTGGTATACATCCGTAAACAACAACAGTACACTCGCAATTAACATAGTCACAAGACATATTTACGTACATTTCCAGAACCCCCACCCATATGGGTTGCTGTTTAGCCGCGTCCACATCCAACTTTGCCAGACTCGGTGCCTATGACCCAGGACTCGAGATATGGGGATGTGAAAATCTGGAACTATCGTTCAAGGTATTGTGAAATATTTGCACTGTTTAAGTATGCCACATATTCTGTATTACTTGATTAGCCATACGATGAACAAACGCAGTCATTAAATGTGTCCAGTCCTTATTACCTTATTCTTCACATACATCAATAAAAACAAAAGCAATGGAAAACTACAGAACATAAACTTGCCAATAGATCACAACAGAAAAAAATGATTGTGTTAACTGCAACGCCCTGTAAAGGATAAGAAACTAACTAACATCAATACAAAAGAACACTACTAAATCAGGCTTTGAGGACGAATTGAAGGAGAGAAAGCGAAAACTACAGACCAGAACACAGTATAAGTGGCAGGAACGTGCAGACCAGCATCTTCATTGGACATGGGACATTGTAGAGTTAGAGCACAGAGTCCAAAGTCTCAATCACTTGCAACAAAAATGCATCCAAGAAAACCCCCAAGCATGCTATCCAAATCTGCCCTGACTTCGCCGGACAAAGAGGAAGACAGAAAATATGGCCCACGTGTGCTACCATTCGAGACAAGCTCTACGGGAACAGTTAAGACCTCAATAGAACCTTCCTGTTTATGACTCATGCCGGAATACACACTCATAACAAATTCTGAACAAGAAGGAAACCATGCATCGAATACTTGTTCACAGAAAAACCCTTTCTTTGTTGGTCTGCCTGTATAACTGTTCTTGCATGTATGTGTCTGTATGTATGTGCACATGTGTATGTCTCTTTGTGCACGCAATGTCAAACCATGGGCCCATGTGTGTGTGCAATATCTTTTTCAACGCATTTGTCAGTAATGAAGACTAGGACCTAAGTGGGTATTGACATATGGCAATGGGATCCCACTTTCTGCATCTCGTGATGAATTTCACACACACAGACACACACGCGCACGCACGCACGCACGCGCACACACACACACACACACGCACGCGCAAGCGCACACGCACGCACACACGCACGCACGTACGTCCGTCCGTCCATCCACCCACCCACCCATCCATCCATCCATCCATCCACCAGTTGCACCGAGAAAAAGCGTTCATGTGCTACATAGAACCTGCACTGTCGTGTGGGTGTAAAAAGTGGACAATAAGCAGATAAGCTGAGAAACATCTGATGGCAGTGGAAATGTGGTTTCTGAGGGAAATTTAAAGAATACACTAGACATACATCAAAACCAATGAGCTTGTCCTACGAGAGAAAAAAACTTATTAGAGAAATGAGACGTAGACAGTTAATATCGTTTACGGCACGTTATGAGAAGAAATACTCTAGAAAACGTTGTGGCAAATGGCAAGATTGAGAGGACAAGAATCAGGAAAAGTTAGAGAGATGAGTATCTGGATGGTTTTGCCACATGGCATAATAAGACATGACCATACAGCTGAACCAGGATTCTGGTGATTGTGTCAGATGGCAAAATATGACCGCCCACGCTTATCGCCATGTAGACACACACACACACACACACACACACACACACATATATATATATATATATATATATATGTGTGTGTGTGTGTGTGAGTGTGTATGAGTGTGAGTGTGTGAGTGTGGGTGCGTGCATATTTGTACACATATTATACACACATACTCTTTCCTGCTTGAAAATTACATATTTACGTTGTGACTCTCTCACACTTAAACCATATGGAAAGTGAAAGTTATCTATCACATTGTCAATTCTCCCTTTTGTAGACTTGGATGTGCGGGGGCCGATTGGAGATAATCCCATGTTCACATATAGCTCACATGTACAGACCCCATTTCCCATACAAATGGGTTGGCAAACCTCACATATATCAACGAAACTGTCTCCGTGTAGCCGAAGTGTGGATGGACCAGTACAAATTGTTTTACCAACACAGGGTATCTAATTTACAGGTTAGTATTCTCTCGCTCTCCCTCCCTCACCCCTCTCTCTTTCTCTCTCTATCTCTGCGTGTTTCTCTCACTCTGTCTGTCTGTCTGTCTGTCTGTCTGTCTGTCTGGTCTGTCTGTCTCACCTTTCTCTTTCTATTCTACCCCCCCCCCCTCTCTCTCTCTCTCTCTCTCTCTCTCTCTCTCTCTCTCTCTCTCTCTCTCTGCATCAAACGTAAGTTACAAATCAATTTTACAAAAGATTCACAACTAACGAGTTAGCCAGCCAGCCAGCCAGCCAGCCAGCCAGCTAGCCAGCCAACCAATCTATCAGAGGGTGCTGAACAATTGTTCAGCTAAGCTTGCTTAGATCCATTAATCTCAGTATTTCACGAGCACGATAAATTTGATCTGTCAGTTTTGTCTGCTGTTTACTTCAAGCAGCTGACAAGTGAAAAGACACCACTGGATTTTGGCATTGAGATAAATAGCCGGAAGACCTGGCTACAACGTATAATTGAGACAAGAACATATACCTGATCCAGTGTCTCCGAGAATCGTGTGAGATGGCCAAACATGGCCTACCACGCCTATCCGTATCGCATGTGGTGATGATAATGGCTTACTGTTTAGTTATGCTATTATATTCGTTTTCTCCTCCCCCGTTTACTTCTCCTCCTCCTCCTTCGTTTATGTTGCGAGGAAGGTTCGTCACACCTTAGTTAAGGAGAAAATGAAAAGTGTACAAATGGCTGTCCAACAGTAGCAGCAGGGCCAGTGGATGTCGTGGGAAGAGGTAATGCAGAAGTCCATTACATGGAGTAATAACTGACGCATGACACCACTGCGCCTAAGTTTCGTCGTCCGATCAATCTGCGATATCCTGTCATCAGCTGCCAACCTGGTCAAGTGGGGTAAATCCGCCGACCCGTAAACTCCAATATGTAAAGGGGAAATTGCGGACACTTAGAATGTGTGCTGTATGCATGCAGAGTAGCCCTTTATCAGGATCGATTAACATGGTGCTACAATCAAGTACTCACAGTGATGGCGGCCGTAGTGGATGAAGAAAGGATGCCGGTGAACAGAGGGAACTGCCGGGTCGATGCAAATTTACTTCGTCAGAGGTGGACAGAAACGTAAAGACAAGGGAGACTTACCGTCCATCTTCGATGGCGCGGACGACTGGGAACTGGCTGTTTACCTGAAAGGCCGTGACGATTACCCGGCAGTGACCCAATCGTTTCGATTGCGATCTGACATCTTATTGCACGCCTTGTCTGCTGAACAGCTTGCGCTGATCAAGCTGACTGTCCCATACCAGTGGAAAATCTAGGAGCAGCGCATTAACAAGATGAAGTACAGCAACATGTAGCAAGACTGATGCATGAAGAATATACTGTCAAACCATTCAACGTAGAGTAGGCGCAAGTCTAATCTCTCACTCCGTGTATGACGTGATTAAGCAGTTGGACTTTACAGGAAGCAACTTGGTGAAGCTGCCTAAAAGGCCTAGTGCTGGCTCTGTAACTCTGAATAGGGCACATCAGTACAGTAATATGGTTCACGTTCTGTCTGCAAATCGCATTTTAGCCAAAGAGTAACATCGAAAGCAGCTAATGTCTCAGCTAAGATCTAGAACTTGTACTATCTCGTGTCGCCTGTGTGACCATCCCTCCAAATGAGTGCAGGGCATTTGGGACTCTGCAGTATGGAGAAAACACCGCTATTGTAGCAGTCGAAGAAATCAAATGTCGTCCTAAGTTCAACCTCCAGACAGTCGTGGTGTTAATAGTCTCGCGAGTCTTGCCGCATTCTGCAGCAGAGATGGGGTGAAGGTTGAGGAGCCTATAACCAAGTAGTCCAGAGGAAGAGATGCCTTCCTGGAGATGAACGTTTTATTGGAGATGAGCGGCTTCCTGGAGATGAACGGCTTCCTGGAGATGAGCGGCTTAAGTTACCAGGCAACTTGCTCCCTAGTCTTTGGCCTCTCGATACATTAAACGTTATGCGCTTAGGAAAGTGTCCTCCCCCGGTATTTTCGTTTAACAGCAGTGTGATTTATTGTTGTTTCATCAACTGCCACAATTAAATACTACCTAAACGGGATTCAGAGATGCAGTTAAGGATTAATTAATAATATTAATTAAATACCCAAATGCCTGTATCTCAAAAACTAGAGCTGCTACAGTCACATAACTGTGATATTTTGATTTAGCAAGCCTCATTTGTGCAAACTGGGGTATAAAATGTTTGGTACCAAGAAAAACATTTGTTAAAGAACCGTGAATTTATCATAGAACTTATTTCAAACATGAGACTAAGAAAAATGTATGTCCTTCACCACGCACACGTTTGGAGACATGTGCTGCCTTTCATTGTCTTTGTATCATTATCTTTTGTCCTTGCTTTCTTTATTATTGCTTTCATTTTTCATAATATTGCATTTTGGGTTTTCCATGTTTCTAGATTTGCTCAGTATTCTGAAATTTATGTTATTGGTTTCAACTAACCTAAACTGTTGTTGTGTAGTTATTTCAATATTTGTATTATTTTCATATTCCTCTCATCATCATCATCATCATCAAGTGCCGTGCCAGCTGGCGTAGGCGTTCATAGCTCTCCACAGATCTCGGTCTGTGGTGTTCTGGATCAACTCCGTTGATAGCATTCCTCCATGCCACCGTCTCAATCCATCCAGCATCATTTCTCTTGGTCTGCCTCTGCCTATGCCTCTCCTCAGTCAGTGCTAATTCTAAATATTTAAACCTATTGCAGCTGTTTTCGGGACAGTATACAAGTAACAATCGGTGAATGTGTTTCTGATCCCTATGTATTTAATTATTTGAAAACCGTTACTTACTGCAGTATATGTAATTGTTTGTACTTAGACCAGAATATTCTTCTTCAAATATACTTTATTATGTTTATTAATCAATGGTTTTAATTTGTTCCAGCAGGAAACAGTCGATATTGGTGACGTCAGTGAGAGGAAAGCACTTAGAGAAAAGCTCAAATGTCGATCGTTCGACTGGTATGTTAAAGAGATCTACCCTGATATCTACATTCCCATCAACACGACAGCAATAGGCAGAGTGAGTGTATCATTTCTCTTCTCATCATCGTCGTCTTTGTCATTCCGATGACTGGTGCTGAAGTTCCCTGATCATGTCCCTTTATTGTCCCTTAAATCAATAGCTCTCTTCACATATTAAAAACTCGAGTCGCATCGCCTTTGCCTGCGTGTGTGATATACTTGTTTCTTTGGCGTATTGTTTCTCTTGCCTGTCTGTATTTTCACTAGTAGATCTTCAAGTGTCATACTGAAGCAATGACAAGATAAAAAGACCGCTATGCCCCGTTATTTGACAATGAAAGGACAGACCGGCATGTTATGGTGTGACCATGACAAGACATATCGGCCATGTCTCATATATTATGATCATGACATGACACACGAAACCTCTATGTCTCATGATCATAACAAGACACATGAACTTCCATTTCCAATATTATGAGTATGATGAGACACATGAACCTCCTTGTCGCATATTGTGGACCATGACACATGAACCTCTATGTCATTATATTATGGGTATGACAAGACACTTAAACCTTCTTACCTCATACTGTGATCATTCATTCATTCAGTAGCATGTTCTTGGCAGAACCTCGCTACCATTACCACCTTTCGGAAAACTTCCAAGTCATAGGCAAGATGTCCCGCGTCCGATACACCAATCTGGAAATCACCTGTCACATCCTGCACCCATCTTCTCTTTGACCATCCTCTTCCTCTCTTTCCGGGCGTATTTGTTCTCTGCAAAGTTTGCAATACGTTTCAAGTGACCAACATGTTTTAATTTTCTTTGTTTTATTGTCTTGAATAGCCAACCTTCTTCAATATATTTCATATTGTGACTCAGACAAGACACAACACGTCCATGTCTCATAATGTGCCCATGACAAGACTACATCTCCATGTCTGATTGTGAGACAGTGAAAAGAAAGAATACCCCCCATGTATCATAATGTAACAATATGCACATGTGATTTGATTTCTGTCCAGCTGGCTGTTATTCTTCTTTGATAACACCTCATAATATGCACTGATTACGTCATCTCTATAAAATGTCTTTTATGTATGGCCTGTTTCCGAACCGAATATTGGCATGTGCAGTAAGTAATCTTTTCTTCAGTTCAGTACAGGTGTTATTTAATGTTAGAAATAAGTTATCTCCTACAGAATGCTCTTTGGCTGCTATATTCTGATGTGGACCAGATTTAGGAACTTCTATACTTAATCAATAGCCTTTCCCTGGAAGCTAATATGTATGTCTTGGGTTGTTTGACACATTATTATTGTTTAACAACATTTTTCTTCATGCCAATTAGCTTAACTGTATCTTTCATTTTCGCGAGCAGTAGCCATTATTCCTCTGTTCTTAGGTAGATGGCTTAGTCTTTTGAAAATTCAATAGCATGTATTCGCTCCCCATCGACATTAATCCCTATGCGTTTGCTTGTTACAACATTGTATAGACCTAAGAAGAATATATATATTCTGACAGAGACTGAACTTATTCCTTCTTTAAGCGCTGTATTTTCCATTTGGTTGTCATATATTTTAATAATTAGTTAAACAATTTACTTTTCTACTGGTTTGTTCCAGCCACCCAGTTAAATGTCCTGTAACACCTAATAACAGAAATGTCTGCATTGTTCAATCATTCTTTCTGCAAGAAAATTCGATCTGTGGTGTCTGCATTTGCTAAACCAAACGAGTTTTCATTTATCATTGAATCTGTCTTGTTTTAAATTCCTCTTATACTCCACAGTAGTTTTGAAGCATGGGATATAACGATATATTGGCTGATATTGAATACATATATTTTATTTGCCTTTCTTTGGTATTGATATCATTACATATGGGGTAACTTGCAAGCCATTGGTATTCTTATGCGTTTCCCTTGAGTTTACCTTCAGCAGTTTGCCATTGCTTACTGAACAACATTCGCTCATAACATTGTTAAAAATCTTAACACAATGCGGTTCGCTGTCAAATGGCCTGCAGCTATTTTGAAAGCCATATGCGGGATTGCGTAACGCTTTCGCCACCCCTTCTGCTACTCCTTACGCCACCCCTTATGCTACTCCTTACGCTTCCCATGTCATTGACACATAGATATAAGTAGCTCCGGAATCTTCGAGGTCATTGAAATAATATGAGAAATACATTCAAAGGTAATGGTTAGTGAGAAATTTCAATTTTGTCTTCAATGAGGTATTGTCTTGTTGAAACGGGGGAGGGGGTGGAGGTTCGAATCTCAGTGGCACTGAAGCTTCCAATGTCTATATTGTCTCATGTGTTCTTTAATCTTAGTTTTATTTCCTTTCCTCACTATCAGTGTCAATCAATGTCGGTGAATTTATTTCTAGTATCCAAGCAGACTAGGAGTTAGAAGTGAACTGGGCAGGAGTTCGGGACTACTTAGTATCCAAACGATACCAAACAGGCCTGTCACCGTGGGGGTAATATTCCTTACAATCTCCGTCTTGTCTCAACTTCACATTGAAATACCTTTAATGGGCAACATCAGTAACTCATTCATAAGTCATTCGTTTTGTCATTTAAGGATTTTACGCGGACAATTATAATTCAGACATGTGAAACAATTAATTACTAACAGAGATAAATAATGATAAGATAATACATTAGCAGATAACGGTGTCATCATCATCATCATCATCATCATCGTCATCATCATCATCATCATCATCATCATCATCATCATCATCATCATCATCATCATCATCATCATCATCATCACCATCCATCCATCCATGCATCCATGCATCCATGCATCCATGCATCCATGCATCCATCCATGCATCCATGCATCCATGCATCCATGCATCCATCCATGCATCCATGCATCCATCCATGCATGCATGCATCCATGCATCCATCCATCCATCAATCATGCATGCATGCATCCATCCATCCATGCATGCATGCATCCATCCATGCATGCATGCATCCATCCATGCATGCATCCATCCATGCATCCATCCATCCATGCATGCATGCATGCATGCATCCATCCATGCATCCATCCATCCATCCATCCATCCATGCATGCATCCATCCATGCATGCATCCATCCATGCATCCATCCATCCATGCATCCATGCATCCATGCATCCATCCATCCATCCATCCATCCATGCATCCATGCATCCATCCATCCATGCATCCATCCAAGCATGCATGCATGCATCCATCCATCCATCCATGCATGCATCCATCCATGCATGCATGCATCCATCCATCCATGCATGCATCCATCCATCCATGCATGCATTCATGCATCCATCCATGCATGCATGCATGCATCCATCCATACATCCATCCATGCATCCATGCATGCATCCATCTATGCATCCATCCATCCATGCATCTATCCATGCATGCATGCATGCATGCATCCATCCATGCATGCATCCATCCATGCATGCATCCATCCATGCATCCATCCATGCATCCATCCATCCATGCATGCATGCATCCATCCATGCATGCATCCATCCATGCATGCATCCATCCATGCATCCATCCATCCATCCATGCATGCATCCATCCATGCATCCATCCATCCATCCATCCATGCATCCATGCATGCATGCATCCATCCATCCAATGACAATGACAGAAAAAGAGGAAAGAAAATTCACAACAACATAAATGAGATTCCTGAGAACAATACTCAACGTATCAAGAAGAGATAAGATCAGAAATGAAGAAATCAGGACTAAAGTGGGGGTTAAAGCGGCACTAGATTTTATTAGAAAGCAGCAAGTCAACTGGGATGGCCATGCAAGTAGGTTACCATTCAACAGCATACCACAACAAGCAATGATGTACAGACCAGATGGAAACAGACGAAGAGTCCGACCACGTAAACGATGGACGGAGGGAATAACAGAATCCATGGGAATACCGATACATGAAGCCCTTAAAAGGGCACTCTCCCGATGTTCATACTTCACCTCGACTCCGCAAAGTACAAGAGGAACACGATGAGATGAGATGAACTGGGCAAGTCATAATAAGGGGAAGACTGGAGTATGTGGTGTGAAGAGGGTGAGAGTCACGAGGAGCCCGAGAGTGAGGTCGCTGGATAGTTTGACATAATGACATGGATGAACATCGCTATCAGAAATCATTTCCAGTACACGAGAGAGAAGGTTATGGCTAGACATGATTGACAACGCCACACGCCTCGTGTTAGAAGAAAGTAGAAACTAACTGTAAAGCATTATATTAATACGAGAGATAAATAGAAAGCTGCAGTTTTTTTTTTTTAATTTGAATTACGATACATAGTGAAATGTTACATTTTAGGAAAGCATCGCAGATCCCTTCTGTGCATACACAAAAAGTTGTTTTTTACAATTTGGGAATTAAAAAAAAGGGGGAATTTTTTTTCATTTACAGGTTAATGTATTTAAGTAATTGGGCGCTTTAAAAACTGCATAAGAACGAAGCAATAAATTAGTTAAATGTAGAAAAGTCCAAGAAAGCAAACATATATTTCATCAGATAAAGAATAATCTCCGCTGTATCAATCGAAGTAATATAGTTTGTAAGGGCTATATAGAGCCATGGAAGGGAGACTACTGACAGGTAGCAGAAAGTAAGGAATTATGTACAGGTTGCAGAGATGTGATTTAAAATAGAATAACACAGTGGTCGAAAAAAAGGGGAAACGGAGATTTCTTGAAAAGCGTTAGCTCACAAAAGCAAGTTGCTCGCATCAGAAAATAATCCACATTCGATGGGCATGTAGTTGCCACAATACGAAACATCACAAGAGGAAAGCACAGACCAGGAAAATACATGCCATGCGCATCAGTATACTTAAATAACCTCAAAAACGAAGCATTGAGGGGAAATTATGAGAAGGAACTAACTGAAATCTTGGTAAAATTACCTATAGAAAGAAATACAATGGAAGAAGAATGGGAGATGTTCAAATCAAGCATGTTAAATACTGCAAAAATAACACGTGGAACCACGAACAATCACAAAACACGGATAAAGGAAATAGTGGAACGCAGAGGTATAGAATGCTGTAAAAGGCAAAAAGGAAAAATATAAAAAGTGGTTGAAGAGCAAACAGGAACGTGATTACAATAGAATATAGAATAGCGAGAAGAACAGAATAGTAAAGAAAACAAAAAGACAGGGAGGAGTATGGAGAACCCCTAAATAAAAACTACAATGAGGCAACTAGAAACTTCTACAAAAAGATAAGTACAATGAGAACCAGAGGAGAACCCTTTGACCCAACTGAAATAATTAACTGCGAAAATGGAGAACCAATGAATTAACAAAAACAAATCTTAATAAGATAGAAACATTACTTCGAACAACTTCTCAACATCCCATCAGATGTCACATGAATTCAAGAAACTGAGACAGATGTCACCGAAGAACTAGAACCAGACATACTGAAAGAAGACATTATAGAAGCCGTCAGATTAGCTCCATTGAACAAATCACCGGGACAAGATGAAATACCAAATGAAGTAATTAAAGCAGCAAGAGAATAAGGAACAGCATGGCTTCATACTATAGAACCCCAGCTAAGCGAAAAAACTTGGATTTAGGTTTTTAAAAAAAAATATGCACAGATGCCATTCTTGCTCTTAGACAACTTATAGAACAATCAATTGAAGTCAATGAAACACTATACTTAGCCTTTGCCGACCAAGAAAAGGCATTTGATAGAGTAGATAGAAACAAGCTGTGGGAAAGCCTTAGTTAGTTAGTTTAGTTAGTCAGTCAGTCAGTCAGTCAGTCAGTCAGTCAGTCAGTCGCGGTTCCAACTTCACGGCAACGTGTCGTCCCCATTATGCTGCGTTCCTGTGCCAGTGAATATCACAAAAAATGCTCCCCACTGCCCAATGTGAAAAGTGGAACAGACAGGAGTCTTGGCAAGCCAACAGCCCGCACAGGTACATTGTGCATACTGCCGTCGCCAGAATACCAACACAAAAGTCCTCCATGAAAAACACAGTACAGTTCATTGTCGATGGAATCGGTAGTCACCAGAAAGACTTCATTGACCGGAGTTTATCCTAAATAGCTCAGTCTCTTTCCGCAGGGCAACCCGCCGAAAGCGCCGCAAAAGCACGAACTCCGTAGCTCCAGTGAGTCACTTCAGCGACAGCCGGCTATTGTTCGGAACATGCAGTTCACTGTGCAAACAACAGCGGACAGATGTAAAAGCATTCCACACGAATTTCACAGCTCACAGTGTCGCCCACGCACTCACTCAGTAGCAGGGCGACAGAACCATGTACTACCAGTCCAAGATGAGGAAAATGCGAATGCAAACCGTAGCCACAAGCATAAACACGCCTCACGCCTTAACTGTTCAAAGCGTAACCGCCATGTTGGGGACCGGAAGTTTCGGGAAATCCTTAAACAATATGGAGTGAGTACACATCTAACAAACCTATGTAGAAGCTTATACAACAACAGTGAATGCATAGTAAGAGCAACTGGAGGACACTCAGAACCCTTCACCATAAGATCCAGAGTAGACAAGGTTATGTCTTGTCCCCTCTCTTGTTCATAACATATATAGACAACATATGTAAAGAAACCAGCTAAATAGAGACCGCAAGAACACCGCATGACGAGAACACAGAAGAAGAAACATCTGCAAATCTAACCATTAGAGAACTCCTGTTTGCGGATTATCAAGCACTAATAGCAAATCAGAAGCTGAATTACAAGACCACATGAATAGTCTAAAAGAAATGTGTAGGGAACATAACATGAAAGTTAGCACAAGCAAAACAGAGGTAATGACTATAACTAAAGAAGAACAAACAGCAACAATTCACCTAAATGAACATCCATTGAAACAAGTAAAGAGTTTCAAGTACCTGGGAAATATAACAACATCAGATGGCAAATCAGAAGACGAGATCGAAAATAGATGCAATGAGGCAAACAAACTCATTGGACAAATGGCACCAATACTAAAGAACAAACATGTATCAATAACTACTAAGAAAGCACATTTCAACACAATCTTCCTACCAACTCTATGTTATCAATGCCAAACCTGGACAATGACAGAAAAAGAGGAAAGAAAATTCACAACAACATAAATGAGATTCCTGAGAACAATACTCAACGTATCAAGAAGAGATAAGATCAGAAATGAAGAAATCAGGACTAAAGTGGGGGTTAAAGCGACACTAGATTTTATTAGAAAGCAGCAAGTCAACTGGGATGGCCATGCAAGTAGGTTATCATTCAACAGCATACCACAACAAGCAATGATGTACAGACCAGATGGAAACAGAGGAATAGTCCGACCACGTAAACGATGGACGGAGGGAATAACAGAATCCATGGGAATACCGATACATGAAGCCCTTAAAAGGGCACTCTCCCGCTGTTCATACTTCACCTCGACTCCGCAAAGTACAAGAGGAACACGATGAGATGAGATGAACTGGGCAAGTCATAATAAGGGGAAGACTGGAGTATGTGGTGTGAAGAGGGTGAGAGTCACGAGGAGCCCGAGAGTGAGGTCGCTGGATAGTTTGACATAATGACATGGATGAACATCGCTATCAGAAATCATTTCCAGTACACGAGAGAGAAGGTTATGGCTAGACATGATCGACAACGCCACACGCCTCGTGTTAGAAGAAAGTAGAAACTAACTGTAAAGCATTATATTAAATACGAGAGACTAAATAGAAAGCTGCATGTTTTTTTTTTTTAAATTTGAATTACGATACATTAGTGAAAATGTTACAGTGTTTCCCTTGACATGTCGTCTTGTATAGATTTCCAGCATCGCAGATCCCTCTCTGTGTATACACAAAAAGTTGTCCTATTCTGATACTCCACCCGCATGTGAAAAATGTGGAACTTATACAGAAAGCCAGGTAAGTTTGTTTTTTATTGGTTGAGTAATATGGTGTTGTTTTTATGTCAGTATTGCTCATCTGTAACGTTAAACAGTGTTAATCCCACAATTTTGAGGCTGTCAGCTTTAAATTGATACACGTGTACGTATGTGTTCACTAAAATTACTGGAGAGTTTTGGCCTTCATAGACCATAACTTTAGGAACGGAAAATCCCAACTGCATCTCCCAGTGGTAGAGGATGGTAAACACACCAAGGTGTGGCAATCGAAGCCCAAGTGACTAATTATCCACCGTGACAAGTGGACAACTCTGCAGCTGAGCAGAGCAGGGCATTTACTTGTTCTGACAGACGGAAATGGCCTTCATGAGCAGAAGGAGTAATAAACCCTCATGTGAAATGCAAAGGTAAACCGCCACATTATATTCCCAAATTTTCATTAATAGTCACATATCAGAGTCAGTGGAAGACGTTAATGGTTGTCTTAAGACACATTCGACCGATTGGGACAATCATGAGCCACTGGCGACACCAGACCGCCGTCCAGCTTTTTTTTTGGTGTGGTTCGCATGTCCTTTACAGGACATCGCTGTCAACATCAGCATCTTTCAGCTGATTGTTGATTTCCTGGCAAGATTACGCTCAGTGGTTTGCCATTTCTCTCTGAGCGACCGGCTCACATACCCCTAAGTTACCGACGCGGAGAGAACCGCTACCGATTCTCGCGCAGGTCACGTTACTCACGAGAGTATACGGGATTACGGAGAAAGACGTTAAATACCTAGGCCAGGGAGACCGGCGCCTTCTAGCTACTGATGACAAAATCTTAACGAATAAATTTAAAATTGGAAATAATTTAAAATAGGAGGATAGAGTGATAGGACATTACATGAGTTGGTAAAGGTGAACAATATTTTTGTTCTCCGCGTTTCCATCCTGTTTCAGGATATTGCAGTCAACATCAGCATCTTTCAGCTGTATGTTGATTCCTAGGCTAGATTATGCTCATCAGCGCGCCACGACTTTCTGAGCGACCGACTCCATACTCTCATAAGTCACTGGCGCGACTCGAACCGCTTCCAATTCTCGTGCGCTCACGTCAACCACGAGAGTATTCGGGGTTACGGAGAAAGCTGCTAACTCCTCTGCCAGGGAGGGCGGCAAAGGTGAACAATATGATAATAAAAAGTGAAAGCATAAAAATGAATATTCTAGGCATGAGTGAGATGAGATGGGAGCGACAGGGGAAAATTATAACCAGCAAAAACGATAATTTATTCTTGAGATGATACACATAAGACATGAGTTGGACTAGTATTTGATTTTAAAAAAAAAACAGCCAAGTCAGTTAAAGGTTACTGTGGTTATTATGAATAATATTCAGAGGTTATAGTATAAACAATATACGCTATGCAGATGGCACAGTATTGATGGCGGATAATGAAAAAGATCTACAACATTGTAGTAACAGAAAATGCAAAGACAGGCATCTCCTTGAATATTAAGAAAACAGTAACAAAGGTGATATCAAAGACAAAGGTGCCATCGAATTGTGAAATAGAGATAGAAGGGACAATTCTTCAACAACTGGATAGTTCTAAATACCTAGGGGCATTTATAACATCTGATGGAAGATGCACAACAGAGATTAAGAGCAGAATAGGGCAAGCAAAGGCTGCATTTCAGAAAATGAAGAATATCTTATGCAATACGTCACTATCACTGAATGTAAGAAAGAGAATGCTGAAGTGCTATATAGAATCTGTATTGCTGTATGGCTGTGAATCTTGGAAATGAAAATGAACAAACTAGGAAGAGATTGGAAGCCACGGAAATGTGGTCACAGATTCGAATGTTGCGAATTCCTTGGACTGCCAAAGTAACTAACAACGATTGTGTGAAAGAGGCTAATGAAACTAGAACATTATATACAACAATAAGAAAAGGACAGGCAGCTTTTTTGGTCACGTGATGAGAAGAGAGACATTGGGAAACATCGTGAAGACTGGAAAGAATGAGAGGACGAGAGGCAGAGGCCGACCAAAAGAAATTATGTTGGTTGGATTGAGACAGTAGCGTGGAGGAATATCAACAGCAGAGTTGATCTAGAATATCAAATACATGGATATGTAGAGAGACTTGAACGCCTGCTGGTATGACACTTGATGATGATCATTATGTACACACATGTGCTGGTGTTAACGAGCGCTCCGCTAGTATCCTACCATCATGCGGCTGCCAGCTCCCCGACTGAACACAGAAAGCAACAAATACAAATAGAGATGTAGCCACATAAATGAAACAACTGCGAATAACACTGTATTTCAAGAATCTTTCTACAGGATAAAATAGACAGTTAAATACGAAACTTACATATTTGCCTCTGATATCATGTATGGTAAGTTAGTATTACTATTTTTTACCTCTCTTGTAGTTCCTGGTGAGACACCAGTGGATTAGGTCACGGAATTGTTATAAGGCAGAACATTGTCCCACCATAAGGATTGAAAATGAAGAGGGACAATATCAACCTATTAAGAGAGGTGTTAGGCAGGGATGTGTAATGTCTCCAGATCTTTTTTTCCCTATACAGTGGAAATATTTTCAGGAATGTAGAAGATATAATTGGGATCAGGATAGGAGGACGAAAGATCAATAACATTAGATATGCAGATGATAAAGTATTGATTGCAGACAATGCACAAGATCTACAACAATTAGTAGACGCCGGTTTTGGTACACAGGGAGCAGCTGGGGTTGGAATTAAACTGTAAGAAGACACAGGTTATGGTCGTCACTAGGAAGAACGAAGTACCACAATGTAATATACAAGTAAATAGAAATATTCTTCAACAAGTGAGTCGGTACAATTATCTCGGAACAGTCATAACATCTGATGGGAGATGCCTTGAAGGGATTAGAACAAGAATCGCCATGGCGAAAGTAGCCTTTAGCAAGATGAAAAACATTCTGACCAATAAAAAGATTTCAATTGAAACGAGAAAAAGAGTGTTGAGGGGATACATAGAGCCTGCTTTTTTTTTTATGGATGTGAAACTTGGACAATGTGCAGTCAAGCTGAAAAATATCTGATGGCTGCAGAAATGTGGTTTCTGAGGAAAATGTAAAGAATACCAAGGACAGACAGAAAAACCAATGACGAAGTACTACAGGAGGCAAATGAACATCCTAAATTGATTAGAAAGTCAAAATTTTGTGGACATATTATGAGAAGAAATTGATTGGAGAACTTAGTGACAACTGGCAAGATCGAAGGGAACAGACCAAGAGGAAGACAGAGAGGAAAATACCTGGATGGCTTGGCCACATGCATGGACGAGACAGGAACACTGAGCTGATCCACGACGCTGATGATCGAGTGAAATGGCGAGTCATGACGGTCCACGCTTTCCGGCATGGCACATGATTGATTGAGAAAATCGTCATCATCATCATCCAGTGCCTTGCCGGCCGACGTGAAAGATCATGCATCTCCACAAATTGCGATCTCCGACGGCATGGATTTTCGTGTGTTGACTCCCTTCCGTGCCATGACTCAAGAATGCCAAGAATATTCTCACGCTTTCTTTCCCTATCTTTCTTTCAGCAGATCTTTCCGGTTGTCACAACATGTTGCAGTTTTTTTTTCTTCTCATAAAAATACCTTTGCCATTTGCAGCCTATAGTACCTTGCAGTGCAGGGCAGAGGAGCGTCTTGAGCCTGAGGAATAAAGGCCGCCTGGCTAGTGCAGTCGCCGTGAACTGTGCAGATCAGGTTGTCATTTTTCCCCCAACAGAAAAAAAGAATAATCCACATCTTACCAAGGATTCAAACCTGGGTCTCCCGAAAGAGAACCCGGCGTTCTTAGCCACTCGGCCAGCCTCTCCTCTGTTTTCACATAATGTGGCCAAAAAAAATGATGACTGAGTCATAGTCACTCACGATAACTTGTAAGGCAGGAACAGTAAGGGTTAACACTAACGGTTGACTAGAACAAAGACAGTAACACTCAAGTGAGTTCACCGTGTGAGCGCAAAGAGAGAGAGAGAGAGAGAGAGAGAGAGAGAGAGAGAGAGAGAGAGAGAGAGAGAGAGAGAGAGAGAGAGAGAGAGAGAGAGAGAGAGAAAGAGAAAGAACGAACGAACGAACGAACGAACAAACAAACTTTATTTTAAAAGGGTAACAAATTGGGCACGCAGGCCCGTCTTACATTCGGCCCTTTCAATCACTCATCTTTCATTCATCAAATGTGCATGTTATATTTACACAGGGGGAAAAAAACATTATCAAATGAAAGTTGTAAACATAAACAATGCATATTGCAATGTTGTGAGACACATCCCCCATCCACCCTCATATCCCGCAGCCACCAACACATTCCCCACACACCAAACCTCCCCCACCCACTCACACAGAACCAGGCAAACATACATGCCGCCACCCACCCACTGATCCCCCACACACGTACTGACATAACACCCGAATATACACTCCCTCGCATACACTGCATGCATGCACACTTACACATACAAAGATATACAATACATACACGAGCAGACACACACACACACACACACATCATCCATACACACATATACACACGCACATGCATATAAACGCATATAAACACATGATCGCACACCTTAACACACGTTAAAGCACACCTCATACACAAAGAGGCACACACAGATACACACATGTACACACACATATACACCTATACACACATACAGACATGCACACACATACATCCACACTTTCTCATGCACTCTCTCATTCACCCACGCTCTCTCTTTTACACACTCACTCGCTCTCACACTCACTCATTCGCGCACATACACGCATACCCACAAATTCTCTCACTCACTCACTCACGCTCCCTTACTCACTCACTTACTCGCTGACTCTCTAACTCACACTCACTCACTAACTTTCACACTCTATCACACAGATAGGCAGACACACAACACACCCACTCTCTCAGATTCACTCATTCTCTTACTAAATCTCTCACACATAATGTCCACACACACTCACTCACTTTTACACTCACTCAGGCACACGCGCATGCATACTCTCTCACTCTCACTCATACTAATTCTTCCACTCAGACTCTTTCTCACTCACTCTCTCACCCACTGTCTCGCTCACACACATACAGTGAAGAATGATAGTGAAAAAACTATACCAGTAGGTGACTTATGGATGCATATAGTCGGTATGAAGTAAGTATTGAAAGAGTTGTCGGTTGAATGTGTAGGGACTCATTGGTGTTTTCAGATCTGGTG
The DNA here is from genome assembly GCA_014155875.1 of Cepaea nemoralis. NCBI lineage: Eukaryota > Metazoa > Mollusca > Gastropoda > Stylommatophora > Helicidae > Cepaea > Cepaea nemoralis. The sequence continues at coordinate 37,445 of JACEFZ010007556.1, forward strand.
GAAGGCTATTCCACAAATGAGCACCAGAATATGCGAAACAAGTTTTATATAAGTAAAATCTAGGCTTAGGGGAGAGAGAGAGAGAGAGAGAGAGAGAGAGAGAGAGAGAGAGAGAGAGAGAGAGAGAGAGAGAGAAGAGAGAGAGGAGACGAGGAGAGAGTGCAATAATCACTTGGCTGGCTAATGAGGCCCTGCATGATTTGCGTCATGAATTAAACCTTTCTTGAAGCTGCAGCTGGGCGTTCTGTTCACTCCGTCGACAGCGTTGGTCAGCTAGTGTGTTATAAGAGCCAAGTGACGGGAATCGTCACAGTAAACATATATACCATAAGACACCTACTAGACATCTGCAAAACATCGAACAAATATTCTATTAATCAGGACACACTATGGCAGTAAACAACATTAACATTTAGATAACACTCGAAAAAAGAGCGAAATTATAAGTTCACAAGTTATAGATTTTCGGAAATGCATATTCACTGAACACCACATTATAAGCAGCTTACATAAACCACATACGGATCGATCTAATCTTAGACCGAAAGCATAACATGAATAGTTTAAAGAAGTATGAGACTATAACGATTGATAGAATATATCGACCACTAGTAACAAAGGTTGAAGGTACACAAACATATATATGTTCAGTCGTAACCTGGCGTGACGACCGCGATAGAGTAGTTGACAGGGAGCTACACAGATAATGGCATGTGCGAGGGCGGATGTGGGTTCGCCACGTGCGTTCGTCGTTTTGATAAATAAAGGAAGAACTGGCTACCTATTCCCTCGTGCACTGAGGCCGACAAAATATGATAGCCGTGTCACACCAGAGATCCATAGCACGAAAATGCTCAGTGTCATGATTTCTTTATTTAACCCCACATGCAGCATTAATGTGACAACTACGAACCAGAACGTAATTTCTCGACTTCTAACACAACACACTTGACTTAATAAATCACACCTCGTACCAAATGACATCTCAGTGTCCGATTTTCACATTTCCTCTACATTATAGTTAAAGGGATCGGCAACGGGTCTTTTATTTAACGTACACGCCTTTAATAATAATTTTGTTGCGTATCCCTTACGGGACGTTGCAGTCAACACCAGCATTTTCAGCTGCTGTTGATGTACTAGGCAAGCTGTTACGTTCAGTAGTTTGCCATTGCTTTCTGAACGACCGGCCCCTATACCTTTTTCGAAAAAAAAACAGCACCGCTGTGTTTCGAACTCAGGTATACGGGCTCACAAACCGCATTCGCAAGCCCTTAGCCACAGAGACCGGTACATGCCTTTAGTGTTAACAAAATTCTGTTTTTCTCTCTAATGTTAGTATCACTTAGCCACTTTTACTTCCCAATACATTCAATGGTCAGTTTTAGAAATCAGCAAATTGGAAGCCAAAAACTTGTCAGGAGGACATCACCTTAACCACTGCAAGACTGCGAATATCTCTCTCTCTCTCTCTCTCTCTCTCTCTCTCTCTCTCTCTCTCTCTCTCTCTCTCTCTGTCTGTCTCTCTCTCTCTCTCTGTCTGTCTCTCTCTCTGTCTGTCTCTCTCTCTCTCTCGTTACCTCTCTCTCTTTTCTCAATGCGTGCCTGTGTGTCTGCCCTGTTTGTCTGTCTGTCTGATTCTCTCTCTCTCTCTCTCTCTCTCTCTCTCTCTCTCTCTCTCTCTTTTCTCAATGCGTGCTTGTGTGTCTGCCCTGTTTGTCTGTCTGTCTGTTTCTCTCTCTCTTTTCTCAATGCGTGCCTGTGTCTGCCCTGTTTGTCTGTCTGTCTGTCTGTTTCTCTCTCTCTCTCTCTTTTCTCAATGCGTGCCTGTGTGTCTGCTCTGTCTGTCTGTCTGTCTGTCTGTCTGTTTCTCTCTCTCTCTCTCTGTCTTTTCTCAATGCGTGCCTGTGTGTCTGCCCTGTTTGTCTGTCTGTCTGTCTGTTTCTCTCTCTCTCTCTTTTCTCAATGCGTGCCTGTGTGTCTGCCCTGTTTGTCTGTCTGTCTGTCTCTCTCTTTCTTTTCTCTCTCGTTCCTCTCTGAGAGTATTAAGTTGTATGTAGACTTATAATATGAAACGTATATTTATATGACGAGAAAGCCAAATATACGTAAACAAGTTAAGGGAGCTACGCTCTTAACGTCATTATCACGGCTGTTTTTTTTATCTTTTTTATTACTGTATTACTGTCTCATATATAACCTTTCTTCTTTCAGTATTTTTATTTAACTAAAGAGAAGCAGATGCGACGAGATAGTCAATGTCTCTCTTACAACAAAAAGGAGAACCATTTTGTGTCACGGAATTGTAAAGATGATCATGGACAGTGGACATACTCAGCAGGTAATTTCTCAAGTGTCGCTGACAACTCAATTGTCACATGTCTGCAATTCATGTTGATACATGTCTGAATTGACACTGACAAACTCAGTAATTGTACAAGTGTAAGGCTCTATTTCTTCTCAATCAATGTCTGAGTTATCCTGACAAACTCATAAATGTTATATCTCCAATTCTTTTAGATAAATGTATGCATTGCCACTGACAAACACATCAGCTGAACATCTTTTAGGTCCTTCTTGAACTTAAATCATGCAGTAGGTCCTTTCCCGAACCTCTCTCTCAGCACGTCCAGCAGGAACGATTCTCGATCTGCTGCCAGTTCCCCTGCCTCAAGCATTTCCATCCCTATGGTGTCTTTTATGTCATGTATTCACCTTGATGTTGGTCGACACTGCGACCTCTTCCACAAGTCATGGCTTTCGTCACCGTTACTGTTGTTACTATGGCCACACTTACAATTTCTGACACCTACTGTATTTTCTTCTTTCTTCTTATAGCTTGGCTTCTTGAACACACGCCTGAGACATGACCCACTCGGCTATTGTAACATATCTGAATTGGCACTGACAGATGCGATAACAGCAATATGTAACGTATCCTTCTTGCACATACGAAGTGGTGTCACTGATGAATTAAAACAATAGTAGCAAGTCACCAATATTTCTTGAATATATGTAGTATTGTTCTCACTGATACGTTAAGGCAAAGATAGAAAGTCACAACTATGTTTGGCCTATATGCAGTGTTGTCACTGAGAAGTGATGACAATAACAAGTCATCGGTATTTCTTGAATGTATACAGCCTTGGCACGGATACATCAGGAAAATAGTATGAAGTCACTAATCTTTCTTATATACATGTAGTGTTGTACTGATATTCAAGGCAATTATAGAAGTCACCAATCTTTCTTGAATATAATTAGTGTTGTCACTGATAAAGTTAGATACTATTTACATGCCTCCAGTCCTTCCTGCACAGATGCCCGAGATGTCAATAAACACTTGGCAATAGTAAAATAAATAAACGACCATTTTAGACGTCTTAATGCTCTCTGGGCATAGATTACTAAATCCATATTGTTAATGACAAATTGACACTCTGGTTAGTATCACTCCGGTCGCCTTTACTTGTTAAGACATTCACACATGTTAGGCTGTGTCGACCTCATCAACTCTAAACAAATCCGCCCGATGCAGATCGAACCCATGACAACCAGGACAGCAGACAAGCCTCTCTAGTAGCATGCCAATGATCTTACTAGAACAAACAATGGATTCACTAAAGCAGACAAGCGTCTCTAGTAGTTTTTAAGAGCATGCATCTTTCTCTTTGCAACATACGCCTGTGAGACCTGGGCACTTAATAAACAAGCTGAACAGCTCATAAATGCCTTTGAATATAAATGTTAAAGAAAGGATCTAAAAATATCTTAGATACAGACAAGAACAAATGCATCCATACGACAAGAGCTGAATATTGAGAAAAAAATCTGGCTACTAAAGACGATAAAACAAAGAAAATTGAAATATTTTGGTCACTTGAAACGTCATGAAAGTTTGGAGAGAACTATAATGGAGGGATATATGCAGTGTTGCCATCTCCCTTTGATAAAAAAGCACCAAAATCGACCCATAAAAATCACTGAAAAGCACTAATTTTTTTGGAAAGCACCAAAAAAAAAAGCACCAACTGTTTTTAGTACAAATGTAACAAGGTAGCACAGTATAATTTATTATTATCACTTCATATTACAATGAAGTTTATTCCAGATCCGCCAAATCCCAATCAGAACTACTTTCGAGGCAAAAAAGCACCAAATTGCAATACTATTTTTTGGGAAATCACTAAAACAAGCACTGGTGGTATTCATTCAAAATGTTATAAAGGAGCACATTATAATTTATTATTATCACTGAATATTAGAATGAAGTTTATTCCAGATCTGCCAAATCCCAGTCAAACTCCTCTTCAGTTTCTGTAGCTATTTCCTGCTGTGTTTGCTCCTGCGATGATGATGATGAGGAGGATGATTGAAAGAAACATGTATATGCCTCCTGTGATCCAATTTTTCGCAGAATATCCTTAGGTAGTTTATAATCATGACAGCATTTGCCATATCTTTTCATTCCATATCTAATAGTCAAAACAGCTGTCAAACTCTTTATGCTAAGTCTATTCCGCAATTTTGATTTTATAACTCCCATCTGACTGAAAATACGCTCCACGTTCGCATTAGAATGAGGTAAAATGAGCACAGTTAAAGCTAAATCTGTAAGATCTTGGAAAGGATTTTCACCGGTGGCATCCCTGTATGAGGCTATTTCTGCCCACAGTCCAAGTGTGTCAGAGGTCTGTGTCCACTGCATATGATGAAGTTTTCTCCACTGGAAATCGATGCCGGTGAGAGTAGCTGCATCTTCTACAAACATTTTAGCAAGATCCAATATACAGGGCTTCATTGGCTGTAGACATTCACTTCCACTAAGACATGACATGGACTGCAACACTCGAACGTTATCGGGTGTACGTAAACGCAGCTGTGTCAATAGCTCTATTAAAAACTGGATGCACCTTCCACGAATTTCTTTCTCATCGGGAAACTTGTAGTCTGCTATTTCTTTCTCAAACTCATAACCTAGATTGGGATTAGGATCTAAATAATCTTGAATAGCATCACTTTCTGTTATTTTTTCCCCAGGAATATCAATCTTTGAACTGATAGAATCAATGAGCTGGACAAGATCGCTGAGTAGTTTTGTTGGATCCTGTATATCTGCTTCGAATTTCTTATTCACACTTTGAACTTCTCCGAGAATATGCTTGAGAAATATGAGATACACATAGTTTTTCATGTCGTTAAACATAGAATGTAGAAGTTCTGCTGTATAACAGCGCTTGTTGACTCTTACTATATCAAAATGAGTTCTGAGCTCGACCCACTGTTGCATTATTCTGACAATGGCAGACTGAATGGAGATCCATCGTGTCTGGCTTAATTGAACAACCTTCAGCGGATATTGTCCATCATTTATTGAAGCAAAAAAGCTCCCTGTACTTTGCTTGATGAAGACATGAGTGAGAGAACCAGTCATATGTTTCTTTAATCATGAACTCTGGGCAGACAAGCAGCTGCAGCCTGTGACACTGCTAGCTGAAGGGAATAACATACACACCTAACTAGTACCAGATGAGGAACTTCAGATTTTAATTTTGTAAAAACTCCATTGTTTACACCTGTCATGACAGATGCATTGTCAGTGCCGAGTGCAACTAATCTTTGCAACTCAAGTCCATTCTTGTTTAAATAATCTTTTAGCGCATTGCATATTGCCTGCGCGTTGCAGTCACTCACTTCAACTAAATCGTATTAAATGGAGTTAAATTAGTTGAATATTGCGCGGTAACGTACTAAGACTGTTTTACTCCCTCGCTTCAGTTCAAATTCGGCTTTTTAGTGTTCCCAAAATGATTTTTAAAGTAATTTTTACCCACCCCCAAAAATCACCAAAAAGCACGCAAAAAATTTTATGAAGCACTAAATTTACGCGGCCGCGCTAAATGGAAAATTTTCGCAGTAACTGACTTGAAAAAGCACTAAATTTAGCGCGAAAAGTACTAAAATGGCAACACTGGGTATATGCCCGTGAAGAGAGGAAGATAAAAACCAAAGAGAAGATGGGTGCAGGATGTGGCAGATGATCTCCGGCTGGGTGTATCGGACGCGGGACATCTTACTTATGACCGAGAAGTTTTTTGGAAGATTGAGCGAGGTTCTGCAAAGGATGTGCTACCGAATGAATTTTATTGTACAACAAGTCTAGTCCAGTCTTACTTTTTATTTGGCACTGAATCAGTTAAAAAGGAAAACCTGCCATGGGTATATGAAATATTTTCGAAGGAGTCTATTGCAATGGTCTGTGATGTGATTGATCCTTCGCATTTTGTAAGCCTGTGAGCAAGGAACAATAGGCTGCCAATTTGTCCCTCACTTTAGCAAACGACAATCCCAGGCGTTGAATCCACGCCCGACGATGCTCATCAAGCTCCCTATCAACTTCCCTAGTGTGACCGTGAAGTCTCAGGAGCACTATATTTTTTATCAAACCTAAGAAATGTGGTTTCTGATTAAAATACCAAGAATAGCACGGACAGACAGAAAAACCAATGATCAAATCCTACAAGAACAAACAAGAACAAAAATTATAAACTGATTAGAGAAATTAGACGTAGACATTCACAAGTTTTGGACACGTTTCGAGAAGAAATAAATCGGAGAACTTGGCACGATTGAGGGGGAAAAGAACAAGGAGAAGGCAGAGAAGTAAATACCTGGTTGGCTTGGCTACCATCGTCGAGACAAGGACACAGAGCTGATCATCGACTCTGGTGATCGTGTGCTATGGCGAAACATGACCGCCCGCCCTTATCGGCATGGTACATGATAATGATGAAGTTCACTGAGGAATATATGGTTAAGTCTTTGTCTCCCGTAGCGAAGGGTGAGCCCAGTTATCGAACCCCCATGCGACCAGCCCCCATGCCAAGTCAGTGTAACTTCCTAACCATCGAACCACGTTATAGTAGTGCATGTGAGCTTGTAATTGACGCAGCATAGTATATAATGACCTATTGCTTCAACATTTGCCATGCGATTGGTGTGTGTTACTTAAAGACACATGGACAAACAATGAACACATACCTAGAAACATAACTGGAAGAACAAAAAAGATACACGCAACCATGTAAAAAAATGTTACATTGGAATGCAAACTTTGCAACGCCCCATTCCTGTTTTTAAAGCAAAATAAAAGACGTAGGAAGGGACGTAATCTCCCTGGGGTTACTAAGTAGTAACAGTAACGGGATCTTTTCCACGCCCTTATGGTTACTGAGTATATGGTGCTAGCCTCATATTTTTAGACTTAGTAAGGGACATAATCCTCCTTGGGTTCGTTATTAGTGAAACAGGTGAGACATTCATGACTTCAATAAGGCACATATAGCTTCCATCCGTGTTAACAGTAGAGCAGGGGTGGGCAAACTTTTTGTGCGTAGGGCCGCATTGATAAATGTAAAGCTATTGGCCGGCTGCATATATATATATATATATATATATATATATATATATATATATATATATATATATATATATATATATATATATATATATATATATATATATATATATTATATTTGACAAAATGGACAAATACTTTTACTATTTTGTTAACAAGATTTTACAACCTGTTATTATAACAAATATTCTTTATTATCTATCAATGGCTTTAATTTAGACATTAACCGACTACATTGTCACTATAATTGTTGATTTCTAATGAGATGTATTTAACTGCTTCCACTTTTTGACAATATTCTTGTAATCTGGAGCAAGTTTACTTGTTGAAATTCGCATGATAGCATGCAAGTTGCAGTCCGACAATAAAGGCCAAGTCTTAGATTTGTGGATCAGCAAGCAAGAGAATGCTTGTTCGCAAATGCATGTTGATCCAAACAATAATACAGGTTTAGCTGCAAAGTTTTTCAAGTTGGGAAATTAACCTTGTGATAAAGACCCATAGAAATCCAGCAAACCATCTGACTTGAATTTCTCTTTCAAGTCATGATCTGCTAGTAAGTCAAGCAGCTCCAACTGTATATCCTCTGTGGCTGTATCAGCTTCTGCACTAAAAGGGGAACTGAGAATATTGAACCGTAGCTTTAAGTTTTTGAAATCTTGGAATCTCCATCCAAATTCTTCAATCAATGCATCTAATTGGGCTTTATACTTTTCAGTAATTTCACCAGAAATGGTTTCTTATTTCAGCAAAGGGACGTGACAAAACAAATGTTCACTTGCTTGTCTGGGAAAACAGTGAGAGTTTTGCCTGAAATGATTTTACACGTACATACAATTCATGTGCAAACACACCATTGACTTGAAGTTTGACATTCAGTTAATTAAACTTTTCCATAATTTAAATGGCAAACATAAAGTCTAACTTCCACTCTTTATTGACAATGTTAGTATTAAAGTCACATTCAATTCCCTTCATCTCTAGGAACACCACTGTTTCTTCTCTGAGTTCCCACACTATCCTCAACACCTTGCGAGACTCAGCCATCGAACACTGGTGGTACAGGACATCGGAATGTTCAGTTTCCAAATCGTCAAGTAATGCCTTGAACTGTCTGCGATTAAGTCCTCTTGATCTAATGAGGTTGATGACACTGACAACTGGGTCAATAACATGCTTGATATTCAAAACAATTTTACACAGACTTTCTTGATGAATCACACAGTGAAGTGGTAATAATGTGTGGTCTGGATATTCTGCTTTAATCTTGTCACTTATCAACTTTACCAGACCTACATTTTTTCCAAGTAAAAGCACGAGCTCCGTCAGTTGTAACACTTGTCATCTTGTTCCAAACCAACCCAGTTCTTTCAATACAGTTAGTAACAGCATTGAATATATCATGGCCCGTGGTTGTTTCTTTGAGTGACTCAACATTCAGTAACTCTTCAGTGAGTTTGAAAGAAGTGTTTATTCCACGTATAAATATCCATAATCAGGCAGTATCATGTATATCGGCACTCTCATCCAATGCAAGAGAGTACCACAAAAATTTTTTCCTTGTATCTGAAGTTTATGCATCAAAATTGTCACTTATCTTGTCAACACGTCTGACCACAGTTCTTCTTGATAAAGTAATGTTGTCAAATCTGTTTTTTTCTTTTGATCTTAACACATAATGTTTGCTGCGTCTAGCAAATATTCCTTTATGAACTCGCCATCAGAAAATGGCGTGTTCTGTTTTACAATTCCGTGTGACTGCACAAGACTAGCTTCTGTTGTGGCATCTTCAATTGAAGACTGGTTAGTGAAAACAGTTTGCTGTTTCTCCAAATTTTTCACCACCTCCAGGCATTTCCTTTCCCTCCCCTCGGTTGTTAAATTGTATCCGAAATCGGAATGTTTTGTTTGATAATGTCTTTTTAAATTGTACTCCTTGAAGGCAGCCACTGACTCACGACACAACAAGCAAACTGATTTGCTACCAACTTTTATAACACAGTACTTAATTGTCCATTTATCATTAAAAACACGGCGTTCATTTTCAATCTTACATTTTTTATTGACACTCATTGTTTTAATAAATTCGAAGAGTTAGAATTGTAAAAAACTTTAAAACGGAAATGAAACAAACCCTACTTCCGCCTCTGTGTGAAAATAAAATATTCGGGAAAACAAGCAGTAAACTCAGAATACATTTTAAAAATATATCAAGACTACTACAACAAATAAATTAATTTGAAAATTGTAAATGTGTAAATAATATATAACAGCGAAAAACTTTTAAATTTAATATTTTCTTGCGAAATAAATCATTTTATTTACCGGATAAATATTTTCTTACAATCATTCTTATTAAATTTTTACATGTCGATAAATATTTCTCTATATGAACGTAGATAAATTCGTAATTTAGCATTACATGGTTCCAAATGTTGCTGTATGTAGCCGGGGCGGGATTGGGTGAGCGCCCAACTTTGCATAAATACCCCAATAGTTCGTGCATTCATCACCTATGCAGCAAAAGTCCAACTCTTGGCCTTCTCGTAGCGGAACTGTTTTAACTAACAGGAGAATGGGCAAGTGCGGGTCACTAGCACCCGTGAAATAACAAGAACGCTCTAAATGTGTATGCACGTATATGCATGCGCAGACATGTGTGTGCGTGCCTACACACCTAAACTTGAGTAAGACCACAGTCTGCTCTAGCAAAGGAAAGTTTCTGAAGACGGAGGCAACCAGCCAGGAGGCGCACCACAGATATCAGGATGCCACGCAATCACACATAATGAAATATGTCGACTACTGCTAAATGTTATGGTGCTCGCCCTGCTTTGGACCCCCAGGCAGGTGCAGTGCCTGGCCCTATGCCTCGAAAAGGTCCAACCACAACTAATGGAGGAACTTCTCGGATGTCCTGTGGAGCCAGTGGACCTGAAAATAGAGCGTCTGCCCATACCAAACAAAGACTAAAACTAATGCACTGGAATGCTGAGGGAGTCAGCAAAAAAAAAAAAAAAATAGGACTAGAAAACATATTGGACCAAGAAAAAGTAAGCGTATGCTGCTTGCAAGAAACTGACCTCAACGAAAACGAAATGATGTCTGGGAAATTGCCAGAAACTAAGGACACTACTTTCTGAACTTAGCAGTCAGCATAAGGTCACCATACAGTGGATACCATCCTACTGTGGAGTACCCGGAAACGACAGAGCTGATCGATTGGCTAAGGAAGGAGTAAAAGAAGAACAGCATGATGTGCCCATTACATACCACCAAAAGAAAAGAATGATCAAATCAGTCAGAAAGCCACCAGAACCTGCTCAAGACGACTACCACGTTATGGACAGACCAGAACAAGTCATTATTATGCGTCTCAGAACAGAACACAATAGATTATGCAACCACATGTATACAAGATTCGAGATTGGCGAATCAACTATGTACACATATGGATTGGCGTCGCAGACAGCAGAGCACATACCCAAAGACTGCCCAAATTACAACATGTCTAGGCAAACCTTCTGGCCTAGAGAGACGACAGTGGAAGATAAACTCTATGAACTGCTGAGTGAACTAAAAAGGACAGTTAAATTCATACAAGAGGCAACATTGCAGTTATAGACATATTTAAGGCGAACGAAAGAAGAAGAAGGTGGATTACATTACGAAGGTCAAGGACTGTTTACAAAAATGGATAATTAGAAAGAAATTTTATCAAAAATGTTACAGCAATCATAACGGTACATGAAATTCTGTAAAAATCAACAAAATAACTTAAAAACAAAGTAAAAATGTTTATTTCTAAATGCCCTCGCGGGCCGCATAAAATCAGTTGGCGGGCCGCATGCGGCTCGCGGGCCGTAGTTTGCACACCCCTGCAGTAGAGGATGCCAAAGGTTCGAAAAATACGCGGTAATCCGCATTACGGAAATTTTTAGTATCCCTACATTACATCTGCTGGAGCACATCTATGTTTGTTGTAAGTGAGGTGACGTCTTTTTGTTAACCATGACACTCTTATATCAGTTAAGCAATAATTAATTAAATATGTCTTATCAGAGACATTAAAGCACTCATTTACCAGTCAATCAATTGATACTTATACCTAATTGGATATTAGACGTCAAAACACGGACGCATCTATTTAGAGATGAATATCCTATAAGTGAATACAAAACATCAAAACACCCATGCATCAGTCAAGAAATACATGATTAAATATGTAACTGGCTATATGAGACGCCAAATCATTTGTGTATCAGTGAGCCAATGTGTGATTATGTACTTATACATCAGGAACATCAGAACATCCAATCAACCAATAGATAAGTTCCTAATTAATGAAATATAAAAATGTACAACGCTCATATAATCAGGAGAGAAGTATCTTTGTAATTAAATATCAGACACCAGAACACTCATGTATAAGTAAATCATTATACAAAATATCTGTGTAATTAAAAATATACATGGCTGAATATTGAAAATATCAAAGCACTCATATTTGCATATCTTGTTATTCAGGATAACCTGATTATGTTTGAAGACACTAACCTCTGTATGGCCATGTCAAGCAACAGATCTTCAATCGTCATGGCCAAATGTAACAACTCAGACCCCAGCCAGCAGTGGAACTGGTCGCGGAAGAGTATTATTCTATCTTGATGTCAAATGAAAGAAACGTGTGTCCAGTGTGTTGTGTTTAATCAAGTGACCAAATCATTATGTATTACAAAGTTTCCAAGATGACATATAAACAATTTCCACGGAATGATGTTTGGTTTGATTGTACAATTTTGATCTTCCTCAAGATGTAAATGCAGGCTAAATGTTTGTTTCATAACTGATTGTGTTCCTTCAATATTATTATTTTCGTTATAACGAAATATTATCAAATGGAGTAATGATTAGGACGTTAAGATAATGTCAAGAGCGAGGTTGGGATGAGAATTTCATGTTGGCTCTCGACGTTCACTACAGGAGGGAACGCTGCCATCTATTCCCCACGCACGTAGCCCTATACAATATGCTGAGCTTAGCACTTCATATATCCAGTGAAGGTTATGCTACGTGTTAGTATGAACAAAAATGGGTATCTGTATAAGTGTCCAACACACTGATTTGAGTTATGTGTGTGCCCATTATTTTTTCACACAAAGAACTAGGGATACTTGTGTCATCTATGCCCATAACACAATCCAACTCTGATACGTGTTCACATATCCACACTGCCAACAATTATTTCGGTCACATTAATTTTCTTATTTATCAAACCCGTTTATAAATGCTTTATCTTAGATGTCTATGTGGGTGTGGAGAGAAGAATATGGCAAACATATGAGTTGATTCAACATTTCACAAGTGTTCTGTTTATTTTTTTTATTTCTAACAGTTTTATACAATATCATGTAGACGTTTTTTAAACAAAATTGCGAAACTTCAACCTCTGCTTGGTCTAGATCAGGGGTCACCAAACTACGGCCCGCGGGCCGGATCCGGCCCGCGACATCATTTCATCCGGCCCGCCGTCGGTACTCGAACTTGCGTGATATAACTATGAAACACGAGACGTTGTGATACAATTTAAATGTAAATAGTATGTTTAGAATAATAGGAGATCTTCACACGCGCGGAGACCTCCTGGCTGCACTAGGTTGCTTATTTAAGTGGCCCTATTTATAAATTTTGCGAACCTTATTATGAGATATATTCTATTACCACATGAAGACGCCTGCCGCGACTCTACAAGAGTATGGAGTAGCATATCCCTTGATACCCTGGTAAAAAAATTTATAGGATGCTGGGATGTTGTGTTGGCGTGCCTGTTTAGTTTAGTTTAGTTTATGGATCAACATCACGGCACACGGGTGCAACCCATAAGTGCTCCGTTCTCCTCCTACCTCAAACCTGAGTCTGGAGAAACTCAGCTCAGTGCACGAACTCCGTAGCACCGCCGAGGATCCTGAAATACTTTGGGTAGAATATTAACTCGAAATTTTGCCCGGGCAGCGCCGTTAGGCTACTATAACAGCCCAGTAAAGCCATGTTCCCGCCACTTTGGCATTGGGAACAACTTAGGCCGAAGAGATGCTGATGTCTAATTTTCAGCAGAGGGTTTGAACTTAAACCCCTGAGCCACTACCAAGTAGATGGGCGAATATGCCCCAGGCACGGCCGAGCGTAGCCACTGTTTTCCAGACCGCAGTTGAGAGGGTAGACAGGCCCTGTGAAGATCCAAGAGGATCTTGATTGTGGATTGACGATTATCTGCTGTGGGGTGAGTTTTGAACGAACCTTCATAGTTTAAATAGGAATATAGGAATATAATAGCTATGTCTGTGTCTGAGAACAATAATGGAGGGATATATACCTGGGAAGAGAGGAAGAGGAAGGCCAAAGAGAAGATGGGTGCAGGATGTGGCAGATGATCTCCAGATGGATGTATCTTAAGCGGGAAATCTTGCTTATGATCGAGAGGTTTTCCGGAAGGTTGTTATGGGAGCGAGGTTCTGCAAAGGACATGCTACTGAATGAATGACCTTTGTTCCATCTTGTTGTCTGATAATTGCTGGTGTTGTTTATCAGACTACAGTTACAGTGTTGGATGATTACCCATGCTGTGATGGAAGATCACTGTTACTGTGTTGGATGACTACCCAAGCTGTGATGGAATATCAATTGTACTGTGAAGGATGATCATGTGTATGTTTATTCATGGGGATGCCTCTTTTGTCATTGCATCTAATCATGAATTTTATTTATTAGGACATTGGCATTATTGATCAGATGTTGTTGTATCTTTACAATTACATTATTCTGATTCCCTGTACACTGACCTGAATTTCTTCTGATATCTCTACATCATTGTTTTTTGTCTTGTTAGCAGTAGAGATAGAATGAAATTCTCTTTGTCTTCTTATTCCTCTTCTTCTACGACCCATGAGCAATGGCTTTGTGCTATTATCTCTATCATCTCTGTGCGGTTACACAAAGGTACCTATAAACTGTATATGTACCTTTGACGAGCTGTAGCTTCACCAGTGACCCCTAGTCCTCTGCTTTTCTTGTGTTTCAATAGGATTTTAATTATGTTTCTAATGTAATGTCTTATTCATTTTCGGATCCCGTGTACTTCACCCTTAATTATGGCTCGTAGGAAAAGAAAAGTGGACGCCGAGTGAGGAGTAAAGTACTTCTTTGTGGAAGCAAAGGACCAGAAAACCAGCTGCGTAATATGCAGCGAAAGTGTTGCCGTTTTGAAAGAGTACAATCTTCGGCGTCACTACGAAACAAAACATCCATCAACATATTAAATGTTTTCTGGAAAATTACGCTCTGGGAAATATAAGACAATTAAACGTGGTTTTGAAACGCAAAGAAATCTCTTCACGAGGAAATTTGCTGAAAATGAATCTGTCACTCGTACAAGTTACAAAACAGTGCATAAGATGGCAGAACGAGGAAAACCGTTTGCTGATGGCAACGTCATTAAAGAGTGTGTGTGATCGAAGCAGCAAATGACTTGTGTCATGAGAAAGCCGATTTGTTTGGAACTATCAGCCTTTCGGCAAGTTCAGTTGTGCGGAGAACAGAAGAACTTGGAGAGAACATAGTGCTACAGATACGCGAGAAAGCTAGGAACTTGGAGTATTCTCTGGCGCTGGATGAGTCTATTGATCTCTCGAGAACGTCACAACTTCTCGTGTTCATTTGTGGTGTCAATTTGGACTTTCAGATAACGGAAAAGTTGGCGTCCGTTTGCAGCATGCATAGAAAAACAGCTGGGAAAGTCATTTTCGTGGAAGTGCAAACAATTTTCCAAGATTATAACCTTCGGTGGAATCAGCTTCGAGGTGTTACAGTTGATGAGGGGAAAACACATGACTGGAGTGAGGAAGGGTCTGTTGGGGCAGATCAGGACTCATTTGGAAGATTTGCAAATTCCGGGCGCTCTGTTCATACACTGCATCGTACATCAGCAAGTACTCTGTGGGAAAGATTTAGATATTTCTTGTGAACTGAAACCAGTAGTTTCTGCTGTGAACTTCATTCGGGAACATGCACTCATTCACCGTCAGTTCTAGGCTTTTCTTGAAGAAATTGATTCTGAATTCTGTGACTTGCCTTATCACATATCAGTCAGGTGGCTCAGCTGCGGTAAAGTCCTGCTTCGTTTTTACAAGCTCCGAAACGTAATAGATGTTTTCCTCACTGAAAAAGATAAAGCTGATTCACAGCTGTCAGATCCTACCTGGTTGTCAAAGTTGTCAATTTTGGTCGATATGAATGAACTGAGCTTGAAACTTCAGGGAAAGGATTACCTCGTCTGTGATCTCTACAGAACCATCAAAGGATTTCGAAGAAAGCTGTCATTGTTGGAAGCACAACTGGAAGGAGAAAACATTTCTCATTTTCACTGTTTCAAAGAGTTTGGAGATATTGTCAGATCTTGACAGATTTGAGAGTGACATCCTTCTGTTTGATTGTAACCTTAATGGTGTGTCAGTTGAATTACAGTTGGAGCTCATTGAGAAGGAAGTACCGCTGCTTACCTGATGTTGAGTTTCCGAAACTTAAGAAATTTGCCGCTGGTATTGTTTGTTTGTTTATGTGCATTGCACGCCCTTTCCATGATTAACTTAGTTTTTCGTCTTTTTTCCCAAAGCTTTCCGTCTAGCTTGAAATTATTGCTAAAGTTAGTTGTATATCCTTTACAGGACGTTTACAATCAACACCAGCATTGTTTACTGTTGTTGATGTCTTGGCAAGTTTACGTTCAGTAGTTTACCATTGCTTTTCGAACGACCGGCACCCATAACATAGCTAAAAACCAGTGCAACGTTGTCTGCTGCCAAATCGCTCGCAGCTGCATTTCGAACGTGGGTATAAGGGATTACGAGCAGCGTCCGTAAGGTCTTCGCCACGGAGAACGGCGCAAGTATTGTACAGAATGAGTATCCGGCCCGCGCTCGTCATTTTATCAGTTATCCGGCCCGTGCTCGTCATTTTGTCAGTTATCCGGCCCGCCGTGAAAAAAGTTTGGTGACCCCTGGTCTAGATGTTTAATGTGAGATAATGGAATTATAGTATTAGTTACGCAAAGCTGATTGTGCTGTTACTCAATTTCACACAACCTGTCACACACTCACATACACACAGTATCACAGAGAGAGAGAGAGAGAGAGAGAGAGAGAGAGAGAGAGAGAGAGAGAGAGAGAGAGAGAGAGAGAGAGAGAGAGAGAGAGAGAGAGAGACACACACACATACACACACACACCTAAACACTCACATAGACACGGTATAATACATACTCACAACCCCCCCCCCCCCCCCCACACACACACACACACGATCCCACACTCACATTTACAAACTCACCTACACACACACTCATGTGCATACACACTCACTCTCACACACTTACTTGCACATAACCACACTAACAAATAATAATAAACTCATGCTGGAGGTCGTAGTCTCATATACCAGACTCTCCAGCATGAGAATGCAGATGGAAGCAGTCACAGCGACATTCCGTTGGTTAGAGGAGACCACTACAACACACACTGTATTCACTACGGATTCAAAGAGTATGCTTAGTAAGGTGGAGAAAGGAATGTTTCGTGTGGAATGACTATCGTCGCTTCAGAGGTCACAGATTGTGAGATTTGCTCTGGCAATGCGGGGAGTGCGGGGGGGGGGGGGGGAATGAACAGGTTGATAGGCTGGCAGAGGATGCACCTCTTGGTGGTTGATTACCTATGACAAGGGAGAAGTGGTCGTGCGCCTGTGGGACCAAGTGGAGAAGGCAGCGGAACAGATTGAGAACCCATATGTAGAAAGAATGAGATTGCGGTGGGTCGGCAGGGGTTCTGGAACAATTTCAAAACTGAGAGGGAAGACCAGAAGAACTATAAATCAGATAGCGGTGGGAACGATTAGTAGTATAACTCTTTGCTGGCTGTTGAAACAGGGGACGGAGCACGTAAGGGAATCTTAACTCAACTCAACAACTCAACTCAACACACTAACAAATACTCACACGTATATATATATATATATATATACGTGCGTGTGTGTGTGTGTGTGTGTGTGCATATTTAGATCATTATTTACCACACACACACATTTACACACATATGTACATATGAGGTGGGGGAAGGGGAGGGGAGAGAGGTTTGTGGAGATTCGTCAACGACGAGTGCCTTGCAGTTTCGCCTGAGAAATCGTGATTCTCTCTGTGATTTCCAACCGCATGTATCATTTCATGTACTGACATCGTTTCCTACCATAGCATGAGTGATTTTAGTTCTTATCCTAATGCATGGATTAATCCAGATGGGAGATTCACCTTAGAAATGCTGAGCACAGCCTATGCGTGTCGTTGAGGTAACTCGGCGTATAATCCGCCAGCGTATTTTAATGAATGCTGTTGGTGTGCAGTAACAACAGCTTTAAGGTCAATACGCGTTCTAGTGTATTTTAAAGAAAGGGCAGCTGTGTTAATCAGAATGAACGAATATATTCAGCGCACGTGTGCGTTTTTCCCCCAACAACATAGACACGTATGAGCAACTTCACATAGTGGGAAGTCACTCGTATTCTCACCGTGTTTTCATGGGTTCGAATCTTCGGGGCTGATTTCGAAAATTTACTTAAGCTAAATGGGTACCAGGAAATGCCTTTGGAAGTAAAGGTACCCGGCATGAAACTGACGTGACTCACAGAGTGTTGATTTGTTAATTGGTTTGGAAAAATGGAGAAAGCTATAATGTGAATTATGGGGTGTAATAGGGCTCTGTGCCTATTTATAATGCCTTCAAGAAATGCAAGCATTCATAATTAAATAGCTTAATGGGTGACTTTAATGATGAAGCTGGAAATCAGCAAGACGGATGTACAGTAGGCATTGACTAGGAGAACATAATGAAAGAGGTTGCAGACTTGTACATTTGGCAAACGAGCATGATATGATTATTAGAAACACTTAATACCAGTAACATCTATGGATATTATGGACATGGATGTGTCCTAACACTGACATCAGAAACCAGAGTTATTACATTCTCTTCAACAAAAGATTTCGAAATGCATTAAAAGTCGCAAGATACACACAGTACAGACTGCTACAACGACCATATATTTGTTATCCATCCATCATGTGCCATGCCGATAAGCGTGGGCGGTCATGTTCTGCCATCTCACTCGATCACCAGAGTCATGGATCAGCTCTGTGTTTCTGTCTCGACCATGCCACGTGGCCATGCCATCTAGGTATTTACTTCTCGGTCTTCCCCTTGGTCTCTTCCCTTCGATCTTGCCAGTCGTCACCAAGTTCTTCAATTCGTTTCTTCTCATAACATGCCCAAAAAATGTTGACTGTCTACGTCTAATGTCTCTAATCAGTTTACGATCTTCATTTGTTTCTTGAAGGACTTGTTCATTGGTTTTTCTGTCTGTCCATGGTATTCTTTGCATTTTCCTCAGAAACCACATTTCTACAGCCATCAGCTGTTTTTCAGCTTGACTGCCTATTGTCCACGCTTCACATCCATACAAAAGTATAGGTTCTATGTAGCACTTCAACACTCTTTTCCTCGTTTCAATTGATATATTTTTATTGGTCAGTAGGGTTTTCATCTTGCAAAAGGCTACCTTCGCAATGGCAATTCTTGTTCTAATCTCTTCAAGGCTTCTCCCATCAGATAGTATGTATGTGCCGAGATAACTGTATCGATTCACTTGCTTAAGAATATGCCCATTTACTCGTATATCACATTGTGGTATTTCCTTCTTCCCAGTGAAGTCCATAATCTGTGTCTTCTTAATACAGTATTCAGTTCTAACCCTAATTGTTCACTGTTTGCAACAACCGCATCTACTAAATTTTGCAGGCCCTGTTCATTGTCTGCAATCAAAACTGTATCATCTGCATATCTAATGTTATTGATGCATCGTCCCCCAATGTTGATTCCTTCCATATCTTCTATATTTCTTAAAATATTTTCACTGTACAGGGATAAAAGATCTGGAGACATTACAGCATCTCTGTCTCACACCTCTTTTAATAGGCTGCTATTGACCTACATTGCTATCAATTCTGATGGCAGCTTGTTGTTTCCAATATATGATTTTTACAAGTCTAAGGTCTTTTCATTCAATTAGTAGATCTTCAAGCATCCTTATCATGCCAACATGTCTCACTTTATCGAAAGCTTTTGTGTAGTCAATAAAGCAAAGATATATATCTTTGTTTACTTCTATGGAACGTTCAATTACTGTTCTCAGTACAAAAACAGGATTTACTGTGCCCTTGCCTTCTACAAACCCACACTGTTCTTCTCCTATTTCGGGTTGTATTTTCTTACTTACTCTTTGCATGATAATTCTCAGCAGAATCTTCGTGATGCGGCTCATTATACTAATTTTTGATCACATTCCAAGGCTCCCAATTTCTTGGGCATTGCAATAAATATATAATTACGTAATTCAGGAGGTTTATCTCCAGTATTGTATACTGCATTCAGCAGTCTGGTGACTTGGTCTATTCCATATTCTTCTAAGGCATTGATCATTTCTATTGTGATGTTATCTGTACCCGGGGTCTTGCCAGTTTACATTCGGTTAAGAGCATTTTGATCTTCCATCTTCAAAATTGATGTTTCTTCATTATTATTTCGATGACTATATTTTTCTTCTCTAGTATCATCATAAAGGTCTTTCGCATAATCTGACCACGCATGTAAAATCTGATCATTTTCTATTATGATTCTGCCATCTTTAGTTTTTAGGCAACCCGTTGATGTGTGTGTTCTTGTGTTAGTGGTTTCATTAATTGTTTTGTGCATTAATTTGGTATTCCGTGTGTTATGTTAGTTTTCAATTTCTTTTCCAATTTTCCTCAAGCCATGTTTCTTTTCCTCTTTGCATAGCTTCCTAATTTTCCTAATTTTCCACGAAATGCTTGATTTCTTTCGCCTTCGAGGCTATCCTGAGAATGTTCTGTCTACAGCTCTTCAGCTCTGCCAGTCTATCAGTCGCACTGAGGCTCTCTCCTCCAGGCCGAAACCACGAAATAATAGACCTGTCCTCTCACTTACTTACCATCCCCACAATATTGCTGCCAAGAATATCCTCTTGAGACATCTATCCATTCTCCGGGCGGACCCGACCACTCGTGATGTCTTCTCAGAGGTCCCTCTCGTGGCGTATAGGCGGGATAGTAACCTTAGGGATGTGCTGGTCCATAGCAGTCTACCCCAACCTCACAAGTTTCTTCCTGGCACGGTGGCTTGTCTTCCATCGCGTTGCAAGACCTGCCCACACGTACTTCAAACCCAGAGTCTGACATTCCCTAAGACGACCTTCCACATCCGTGAGGGTTTCTTATGCATCAGTCGCAACGTCATCTATACCTGCACACCATGCGACATGAGATATGTCGGTGAGACAGGCTCACGTCTTGGTGACAGATTTAGACAATATCTTTCTGATATCACCAGCGGCGCCCACAATCCAGTATCCATGCATTTCAATAGTCCTGACCACCGTGGCGTGGTCGACATACAGGTCACGTCCATCAAATCAAGCGCATCCCACGAACGGGATCGGAAGACATTGAAACACCGTCTCATCTTCCAGTTGGGTACATTCTTCCCTCACGGCCTCAGTGTCCAACACAGCTTCATTTAACTTCCAAAGCCCACCCCCTCCGACCCCCTAGCTTACAGTCCACCATCTAGGTACGTGCAAGTCCTTTATAGGACGTCGCAGTCAACTTTCTTGGCAGGTTTGCGTTCGGTGTTTTGCCATCGTTTTCTGAACGACCGCGACTCATGCCCCTCTGTGATGACCAACACAATGTAATCTTTTTCCCCCCAATTCTTTTTGTTCCCGAACCCTCCTTTTTTTAACCCCGGGGAAGTTATTTTCCCTTTAAAAAATTGGTTTTTTTAACCCCCGCGCCCCATAGAGGCTCTACCAACTCTTGACCACCTGGACACACTTCCCACCATAACAGAAGTTAAGTGTGCTATAAATGAACTTGCATCTGGCAAGGCTCCAGGTAAGGATGGGATTCCAATAGAGGTTATCAGGAGTGGGCAAGACACACTCACTATACAGATCCACCAGCTAATAGAGCTATGCTGGCGTGAAGGACAAGTCCCACAGGATTTCAAAGATTCAAGCATCATAACACTGTACAAGAACAAGGGCGATCGGAGCGACTGTAACAACTATAGGGGTATCTCACTTCTGTGTATTGTTGGAAAAGTATTTGCCAGAATTGTTCTGCGCAGACTTCAAGTCCTAGGAGATCAAGTCTACCCCGAATCACAGTGTGGCTTTCGACAGAACCGGTCTACCACTGATATGATATTCTCATTGCGACAAATGCAAGAAAAATGCCGTGAACAGAATCAACCACTGTTTATTGCCTTCATCGACCTCACAAAGGCATTTGATTTGGTCAGTCGTGAGAGTCTGTTCAAGGCACTAAAGAAGATTGGCTGCCCACCAACTCTTCTGTCCATTGTGGAATCGTTCCACACAGGCATGAAGGGTATAATCAAGTTTGATGGTGCAACTTCTGAAGAATTTGAAATCAAGAGTGGAGTTAAGCAAGGTTGTGTACTAGCTCCCACCCTCTTTGGAATATACTTTTCACTTCTACTGAAATATGCATTTCATGATCAGGATGGTGGTATATACATTCACTCACGCTCAGATGGCGGCCTCTACAATGCTCAGAGATTGAAGGCTAAGACCAAAATTAGGAGGGTACTGATCAGAGAGTTGCTTTTTGCAGATGATGCTGCAGTTACGACCCACTCTGAGGAAGAATTGCAATGTCTACTATCTGCATTCTCCAATGCTTGTTCTGAATTTGGTTTAACAATTAGCAAAAAGAAGACACAGATTATGTCACAAGGTGCACATGGGGTACCATCAATCTTTATTGACGACGCTGAACTAGAGATAGTAGACCATTTTACATATCTAGGATCAGTGGTAAATAGCAAATTATCCCTAGATCAGGAAATCAACATCCGGATTGGTAAGGCAGCAACAACAATGAACAGGTTAAGAAAAAGAGTCTGGGAGAACAGGAAGCTTACTGCCAAAACAAAAGTCCTTGTCTATCAAGCCTGTGTCCTTAGTACTCTTCTCTATGGCAGTGAAACCTGGACAACTTACTCACACCAAGAGAACAACTTAAACAGCTTTCATATGCGGTGTCTGCGAAGAATTCTTGGTATTAAGTGGCAAGACAAAATCACAAATACTGAAGTATTGGAAAGATCAGGTTGTGTGACAGTTTATTCCATGCTCAGTCTTCGTAGACTTAGATGGATAGGACATCTTAGGAGGATGGATGATGGTAGAATACCAAAGGATATCTTTTTTGGTGAATTACAGATGGGTAAGAGATCTCAGGGTCGGCCTCTACTACGATACAAAGATGTGTGTAAGAGGGACATGATTGATACAGGCATTGATAATGCACATTGGAGCAAGTCGCCGCTGAACGTGTTGCATGGAGGGCAAATATCAGAAATGGAATAAAGTCAAAGGAGAAAATTATTGCAGAAAAGTCACACATCAAGCGTTTGAGACGTAAGATGGTGCATGATGGTGGAAATGACCACGTGTTCACATGCACCCACTGTGAACGGACATTTACAGCGCAAATTGGCCTTATCAGTCACACTCGCTACCGCCATAGTTAAAAGTTATTATGCCTTTTTAAAGCACAAACTATCGTCTGTCAAGACGGCAAGGTGCCAATGATCATGTCAACATGTCTCACTTTATCGAAAGCTTTTGTGTAGTCAATAAAGCAAAGATATAGATAGTCTTTTACTTCTATGGAACGTTCAATTATTGTTCTCAGTACCTACACAGCATTTACTGTGCCTTTGCCTTCTACAAACCCACATTGTTCTTCTCCTATTTCGGGTTGTATTTTCTTACTTACTCTTTGCATGATAACTCTCAGCAGAATCTTCGTGATGTGGCTCATTATACATCTCATCATTGGTCTATTCCATATTCTTCTAAGGCATTGCTCATTTCTATTGTGATGTTACCTGTACCCGGGGTCTTGCCAGTTTTCATACGGTTAAGAGCATTCTGATCTTCAATCTTCAAAATTGATGTTTCTTCATTATTGTTTCGATGATGATATTGTTCTTCTCTTGTATCATCATAAAGGTCTTTCACATAATCTGACCACGCATTTAAAATCTGATCTTTTTCTATTATGATTCTGCCATCTTTAGTTTTTAGGCAACCCGGTGATGTGTGTGTTCTTTTGTTAGTGATGTCATTAATTCATTTGTACATTAATTTGGTATTCCGGGTGTTATGTTAGTTTTCAATTTCCTTTGCAATTTTACTCAAGCCATGTTTCTTTTGCCTCTTTGCATAGCTTCCTAATTTTCCTAGTTTTCCACGAAATGGTTGATTTCTTTCGCCTTCGAGGCTATCCTGAGAATGTTCTATCTACAGCTCTTCATCGCTGCCAGTCTATCAGTCGCACTGAGGCTCTCTCCTCCAGGCCGAAACCACGAAATAATAGACATGTCCTCTCACTTACTTACCATCCCCACAATATTGCTGCCAAGAATATCCTCTTGAGACATATACCCATTCTCCAGGCGGACCCGACCACTCGTGATGTCTTCTCCGAGGTTCCTCTCGTGGCGTATAGGCGGGATAGTAACCTCAGGGATGTGCTGGTCCATAGCAGTGTACCCCAACCTCACAAGTTTCTTCTTGGCACGGTGGCTTGTCTTCCATCGCGTTGCAAGACCTGCCCACACGTACTTCAAACCCAGAGTCTGACATTCCCTAAGACGATCTTCCACATCCGTGAGGTTTCTCATGCATCAGTCGCAACGTCATCTATGCGATTACCTATACACCATGCGACATGAGATATGTCGGTGAGACAGGCTTACGTCTTGGTGACAAATTTATACAACATCTTTCTGATATCACCAAAGGCGCCCACAAACCAGTATCCATGCATTTCAACAGTCCTGACCACCGTAGCGTGGTCGACATACAGGTCACGTCCATCAAATCAAGCGCATCCCACGAACGGGATCGGAAGACATTGGAACTACCGTCCTCATCTTCCAGTTGGGCACATTCTCCCCTCACGGCCTCAGTGTCTAACACAGCTTCAATCCCCTCACCCCCTAGTTTAAGTCCACCATTGTCACTACAGTTGTTGATTTCTAATGAAATATATGTAACTGCTTGCTATTTTTGACAATATTCTTGAAATCTGGAGCAAATTTACTTGTTGAAATTCGCATGACAGCATGCAAGTTGCAGTCAGACAATAAAGACCTATTCTTAGATTTGTTGATCTTCAAGCAAGAGAATGCTTGTTCGCAAATGTATGTTGATCCAAATAATGATACAAGTTTAGCTGCAACGTTTTTCAAGTTGGGAAATGATTCTTGTGATAAAGATCCATAGAAATCCAACAAACCATCTGTCTTGAATTTCTCTTTCAGGTCATGATCTGCATAATCTTCCTACCAACTCTGTGCTACCAATGCCAAACCTGGACAATGACAGAAAAAGAGAAAAGAAAAATCACAACAGAAATGAGGTTCCTGAGAAGAATACTCAACGTATCAAGAAGAGATAAGATCAGAAATGAATAAATCAGGACTAAAGTGGGGGTTAAGCTGCTCTAGATTTTATTAGAAAGCAGCAAGTCAAATGGTTTTGCCATGCAAGTAGGTTACCAGTCAACAGAATGCCACAACAAGCAATGATGTAAAGACCAGATGGAAACAGAGGAAGAGGCCTACCACGTAAACGTTGGACGGAGGGAATAACAGAATCCATGGGAATGTCGATATACGAAGCCCATAACCGGGCACTCTCACGAAGTTTATACTTCACCTCGACACCGCAAGGTACAAGAGGAACATGATGAGATGAGATGAGATGATCTGCTTGTAAGTCAAGTAGCTCCAACTGAATGTCCTCTGTTGCTGTATTAGCATCTGCACTAAAAGGTGAACTGAGAATATTGAACTATGGCTCTAATTTCTTGAAATCTTGGAATCTTCATTCAAATTCTTCAATCAATGCATCTAACTTGGCTTTGTATTTTTCAGTCATTTCACCAGAAATGGTTTCCTGTTTCAGCAAAGTGAAGTGACAAAATCATTTTTCACTTGCTTGTCTGGAGATCAGTGAGAGTTTTGCCTGAAATGATTTTACATATACGTACAATTCATGAGCAAACACACCATTGCACTGCAGCCGCTGCTTTTTCTCTCTATTCCATTGCCCTGAAGTTTGACATTCATTTCATTTAACTTTTCCACAATTTCAATGGCAAACATAAAGTGTAACTGCCACTCTTTATTGACAATGTTAGTATTAAAATCACATGCAAAGCCCTTCATCTCTAGGAACATCACTATTTCTTCTCTGAGTTCCACGTCAGTTGTAACACTTGCCATCTTGTTCCAAACCAACCCAGTTCTTTCAATACAGTTAGTAACAGCATTGAATATATCATGGCCTGTGGTTGTTTCTTTGAGTGACTCAACACTCAGTAACTCTTGAGTTTGAAAGAAGATGCAAAAGAGCACCACAAAAATTGTTTACTTGCATCTTGAAGTTTATGCATCAAATTGTCACTGATCTTGTCAACACATCTGACCACAGTTCTCCTTGATAAAGTAATGTTGTCAAATCTATTTCTTTTTATTCTGGACATTTTTGCTGCATCTAGCAAACATTCCTTGATGAACTCGCCATCAGAAAATGGCTTGTTCTGTTTTACAATTCTGTGTGACAGCACAAGCCTAGCTTCAGTTGCAGCATCTTGAATTGAAGACTGTTTAGTGAAAACAGTTTGCTGTTTCTCCAAATGTTTCACAGACTCAAGGCATTTCCTTTCCTTCTCTTCGGTCGTTAAATTGTATCCGAAATCAGAATGTTTTGTTTGATAATGTCTTTTTAAATTGTACTCCTTGAAGACAGCCACTGACTCACGACACAACAAGCAAACTGATTTGCTACCAACTTTTATAAAACAGTACTTAGTTGTCCATTCATCATTAAAAACACGGCATTCATCATAACGGTACATGAAATTCTGTAAAATTCAACAAAATAACTTGAAAACGAATTAAAAATTTTAATTTCTAAATACCGCAGGGCCGCTTACAATCACTTGGCGGTGAGCATGCGGCCCGTGGGCCGTAGTTTGCCCACCCCTGCCCTAGTCCATGCTTGCCTACAATGCATCCGTCCTTTTGATTTCCAGCTTTGGCATTCAAGTCACCCATTATGATATTTACTTCAGAATTCTTGCATTTCTTGAAGGCTTTCTCTAAATCAATATAAAATTCATCACTACTGTCTTCTAGTGGTGCATAAACTTGTATGACGTTGACATCAAAAGATCTTCCACTCAACTTCACCAGTAACACTCTGTCTGATACAGTCCAATATCCTTTGATCGATTTTACTCTCTCTCTTTATCCATTATAATTGCTACTTCTCGCTGTTGTTTCTCTCCACCAGAATAGATTATTCTATATTCCTCAGATGTTATAGTGCCCATTCCTGTCCATCTGGTCTCGCATATACTTAACAGGTTAATATTAGTTATTATCAATATATATCAAATTAAAGAAGGTCAAATAGACAACAAGAAGCACATTTCATCTACGTCCACTGAAGAGTGAGAAGGTTAAAGACATTCAACGCAGAGGTGACGAACAGATTTAATGCATTGTCCGATCTGGAAAATCGATTTCAAGATGTCAGCGACCAATGAGAAATATTAAAGAAATCAGTTTGCCAGGCTGCAGAAACAGCTATCCAAAAGATGAAAATGATTGAACGTAATACATGGATGACGGAAGACATCATAAAACTAATGGCAATAAGAAGAAAAAATAAAAATAAAAATGAACAGTTTGAAGAGATTTACACGAAAATTAGGAAATTGTGCAAAGAGGGAAAAGAAGCATCGCTTGAGTAAAGATACAGGGAAATTTAAAACCAAAACATAATTCTGAATACCAAATAAATGTACACTAGAATTAGAATGTATGACATCACTAAGAAACAACCACACAAGGGTTGTTGGGTGCGTAAAAACCAAAGATTGCAAAATCATAATTGAAAAGTATCATTCTTTAAGCGCATTGGCAGATAATATGAAAGTTCATTATAATGATAAGAAAGTGGAAGGAATAGTATGCCATTTTGAATAATATTGAAGGACAATCAATTACGAAGATGGACGTTCAGAATGCTCTTAACCATATTAAAACTGGCAGGACCCTGGGTCTAGACAACATCACAACATAAATGATCACAGCTTTAGAAGAATACTGAGTAGACCAGTCACCAGTCTGCAGAACACAATATATGATACTAGAGGTATACATTCTGAATTATATAATTATATAATCAGGAAACTTGCAATGGGATCAACATCGAACGATAAACATAACGAGTCACATCATGAAGATCTTGCTAAGAATCATCAAGCACAGAGTTAGAAAGAAAATACAACCAGAAATAGGGGAAGAACAATGTGGGTTTGTAGAAGGCAGGGGTACAGTAAATGCTGTGTATCTGCTGAGAAAATGACTTGAACATTCTACAGAAGTAAACAAAACCTTACATCTTTGCTTTATTGACCCGAAATACAACTGCAACGTCATGTAAAGGATAAGCAAATAACTTTTTTAACTTTGCATTTATTACCTTCATATAGAACACCACAAATGTATTAAACTTTAGCACTAACATTTTGTATTCTATAAGTCAACAAACAAAAAGCTTCTTTTTGAGGACTGCCTAGAATGTGATATGCCCAGACAATTACGCTTACGGGTTCAACAGTAATCTGCTATCACGTGGGCATCCCAAAGTCCCTGGTATCTTTCTTCTATTGCTTTTATATTATGATGAAATCTTTCACCTTGCTCCTCTCTCTGGAAAGAAATGTAAATGGTCATGGAAGTAATGCAATTTTATGCTCATGTTGCATCCAAGCTTACGAAAACTCGACAGCATGTTTTCAACTAATTTAGAATACTTGACTGTTTTACATTTACTCAGAAAGATTTGCACACCTAAAGCAAACGATAACCAAGCTGTGTTCTCTGTTCTTCTCATCGAAACAATAAAGACACAATGCCAGGCCTGGACGAAGTGAGGTACACCCAAATGAGTAATATGAAGGATGGAGACTTGGAGGAGATGCCCCTTTGTTTCAACCTAAGCATGTATATAACGGAAATACCAGAGGATTGTCTGCACAGCTACCTGGTCATACTTCCAAAGCGAGGTAACATTCAGTCTAGACTTAATGGATACTGAATCATGACCCTGCAAAACACTTTTGGCCAAGTCCTCGAAAAGATATTAGCCTGCAGGCTCCAGCGACATTTGGAAAGTCGTAATCTGCTTCCCAAAGGGCTTGTCAGATGGGTTGCAGCAGTCCTTTATGAGCGTAAGGTTGCACTGTGCATGGGTTCCTTGACTTATAATCCCTGTACGATTAGACCTGGGTTGACACAGGGATATGCCTTGTCCCCAGTGCTCGTTAATGTCTGCACCAGCAAAGTTGCAGCTATTGAGACACCAGGTGTTGATAGAATCTTGGCATTTGCAGATGATGTGCTGGTGTACAGACAGGGCAGTGATAGGGAAAATTTGGTTGCAGATTTACAGGTGGCAGTAAACGCGGTGACAGAGTGGTACAGGGACGCCGGGGCCGTTATAAACCCAGACAAGGATAACCGGATTGTGAAGGCAGATGTCCCATGTATTATATTGAATGGATGTCCTCTTAACAGAGAGAGTAAATTGAAGTACTTGAGTATCACCTTCGACAGGAGTATGTCTTTTAAAGATCATGTGGAGGCTTTGATGGTGAAGGCTGGTAGGTGACGTAATGGTTTGAGGGCGATGGCAGCAACTGGGGTAGAGCAGAGGATTCTTTACATACTCTTTCAGCAGTTAATACTTTCTGTCACTGAGTATGGTTTGGGGCTGCTGGCAGTATCGAAACGCCAAATTGAAAGGTTGGAGCGCATACAAAATGCGGCCATGTGTGTGATTCTGCTGTGCACAATGGACACACCAATTATATGCATGAGGCATATCATGGCGCTACAAACAATGGCGGATAGGCATAGGGTCCTTCTGGTCAAATGGTACCTAAGAGTTGCTGCAGAAAGGGATCACCCCCTGCATGAACCCATGTATATGGTCAAGGGTCATAGACTAAGACGAGTCAGGCAGAGTGTTTGGGGTTTCATTGCGAAGGCTAACGGACGATGTTTTGAAAAGACGAATATGGCATATGAGGCTATGACCTCCAGCATGAGATTGGAGGTGGAAGCAGTTACAGCGGCATCCCGTTGGTTAGAGGAGACCACTGCAACACACGTTGTCTTCATCATGGACTCAGGGAGTATGCTTAGTAAAGTGGAGAAAGGAATGTTTTTTTCTTGTGGAATGGCTCACTTCGTTTCAGAGATCACAGATTGTAAGAATGGTATGCATTTTTTGACCTGGATAGTAGGAGTGCGGGAGAATGAATAGGTTGACAGGCTGGCAGGGAATGCACCTCTTGGAGGTCTATTATCTATGGGCAAGGGAGAGGTGGTCGTGCGCCTTTGGGACCAGGTAGAGAAGGTGGAGGAACAGATTGAAAACATGTATATGGAAAGGATGAGGTTGCGGGGTATTTAGGAAGGGTTCTGGTAGAATCTCAAAACTAAGCAGGAAGATCAGGAGAACTTTCAATCAGATATTGGTGGGGACGAGTAGTAGTGTAATTCTTCGCTGGCTTTTTAACAAGGGGAAGGATCGCATGTGGGAATGTCATGAGTACATTGACATAGGTTCTTAGCTCAACTCAACTCAACTCAACAATAATATTTGGATCGTTATTAACTTTCCAGTTTCTGGTCCATCAAGAATTCTAGCTTTAAGCTTGTCTGTGCTCAATTCCGGAAACTCACCCGTGTGTTTCCGGGGCCCATACGGGGGAGCAAAGAATACTAACACTGTTGCCTACCATGCACGTCGTACGAGGCGACTAAGGAGGCTATGGTTCCGTCGCCCTGCTACTGAGTGAGTGCGTGGCGCGACACTGTGAGCTGTGAATTTCGCGTGGAATGCTTTTACATCTGTTCACAGTTTGTAGAGTGAACTGCGTGTTCGGAACGATGAAGGCCGGCCGTTGCTGGATTCACTTGTTTGCCTTTACGGTTCACGAGTGCATTGTTCAGGAGACTCCTGGGAGTCGTCGCTGGGGCTACGGAGTTCGTGCTTTGAGCGGCGCTTTCGGCGGGTCGCCCTGCGGAAAGAGACCGAGCCATATGGGATAAAATCCGGGTCAAAGAAGTTTTTCTGGCGACTGCCGTTTCCATCGACAATGAACTGTATTTCTCGTGGAGGACTTTTGTTTTGTCATTCTGGCTGCGCCATTATGCACAGTGTACCTGTGCAGGATGTTGGCTTGCCGATACTCCTCTCTATTCCATTGTTCACATAGGGCAGTGAGGAGCATTTTGTGTGGTATACACTGGCACAGGAACGCAGCATAATGGGGACGACCCGTTGCCGTGAAGTTGGAACCGCGACTAACTAACTAACTACCTAATTCCGGAAACTTTCTGCATACGTAATTAAAACAGGTGCCATCTTTGTTCAATGCCGTAACAACTGCTTCATCAAGCCAAAATATACATGTAATGGTGGCCGAAGGACTCTGTTTCGATCAATGAGAGGCTTGTTGACAATATGTATTTCTCCAACTTTAAATGCATCTCTAAAAGGTCACTGTTTATTTATCCAGTGCATATCTTTTGCCCTTCTATCCCACACACATAAAAAGCATGGATATTTGGCGAATTCCCTTTGCTGGCCAAATAAGACGTGCATATTTTAAAATCTACGCAAACCTTCCAGTTTTATTCTAAATTCTTAATGTCTTTTTGTTTTGTTTTTCGAGAACTGTGCTTACTGTAGCATTCATTGTAGTAGAATGATCAAACCGAATTGAAAACTATTTTTACCATTGGGTACACCTTTCAAACTTCTTGAAGATTTGTCAATGAAAAGTCGCAACTCATCTGGTGTATAACTTACAGCCATTTCGTTTACAAGATGCAACAGGAAACTTATTTTAAAGACACAATAAAGATGACTAGATAAAACCCCATTCCTAAAATCATCAGCAAGACGCAAGCAAGTTCGAATCAATCTACAAAAGAAGCACTGTTAAAACTGACCACCCCAGCACACAAGTCGTTAAAAACAAACAGCCAAAGAAACAACAGAAAAACAAAACACAGTCGCTTAAATAGTCGCTTAAAAGTCGACAAGGTTGATTTTATTGCACCAGTTTTTATCCCATATGGCTCAGTCTCTTTCTGAAGCACGGAAAGCGTCGCACAAAGCATGAACCCCGTAGCTCCAGCGTCGACCCTCAGGAGTCTCCGAAAAAATGCACACGTGAACCGAAGGACGCGGCCCGGAATCGATCCTACAATCTTCGGAGCCGGAATCAGACAGCTTGACCATTTCGCCACGGAGACTCCCAAAAAAACACAGATTGAATAAGGTAACGAAGAAAAAACACAGCGCTGATTATCAAAGGCTAAGAGCACAATGAACATATGACGTACTGTATACTAAAACATTTATGGTTATGGTCGTCGCTAGGAAGAACGAAGTACCACAATGTAATATACAAGTAAATGGGAATATTCTTCAACAAGTGAATTGGTACAATTATCTCGGAACAGTCATAACATCTGATGAGAGATGCCTTGAAGAGATTAGAACAAGAATCGCCATGGCAAAAGTAGCCTTTAGCAAGATGAAAAACATTCTGACCAATAAAAAGATGTCAATTGAAACGAGAAAAAGAGTGTTGAGGGGCTACATAGAGCCTGTTCTTTTGTATGGATGTGAAACTTGGACAATGAGCAGTTAAGCTGAAAAAACATCTGATGGCTGCAGAATTGTGGTTTCTGAGGGAAAAGCAAGGAATACCATGGACAGACAGAAAAACCAATGACCAAGTACTGCAGGAGACAAATGAAAATCGTAAATTGATTAGAGAAATTAGACGTAGACAGTCACAATTTTTTGGACATGTTATGAGAAGAAATGGATTGGAGAACTTAGTTACAACTGGCAAGATCGAAAGGAACAGACCAAGAAGAAGACCGAGAGGAAAATACCTGGATGGTTTGGCCACATGGCATGGACGAGACAGGAACACTGAGCTGATCCACGACGCTGGTGATCGAGTGATATGGCGTGTCATGACTGCCCACGCTTACCGGCATGGCACATGATTGATTGATACCAAAACAGTGAACCTACTAGCGCTAACAACTTCAAAAAAAGACCCACACATTTCATTACACACACATGTATTTTTACTCTACAGTAGTCGTAGCCTTAAAGAAAGGGAATAAAACTGAACAAGAGTATGATAAGATAACGAAATAAATAAGAGATAAATTCGTAAAGGCAAAGGAAAGTTGTTTAGACTAGCAGTGAAGGACATTTGAATAACATTCTATTTAAGACACAAAATAAATGCACATACAAATCAGTTAGCCGACGGGAAGTAAAATAAAAATAAAGACAGGTTGTTTGAAATCATAAAGAGAAAAGATATTATAGCAGGAAACTGCTATAATGAGCAGGTGGAATAGGTAAATAAGAGAATTGACTGACTGGCACCTTGTCGTCTTGACAGACGATAGTTTGTAAAATTGAGGTATGACTCTCCTTAACACAAAGCTTGGGCTGACCAAATGTTGCCCATGTAGCATGATCCCCCTCTCGCTTTGCCTAGTTTACTCTAAAGCAGGGGTGGGCGGAGGGCCGCATTGACAAATGTAAAGCTATTGGCGGGCCGCATATATATATATATATATATATATATATATATATATATATATATATATATATATATATATATATATATATATATATATATATATATATAATGTTCATTTCGTTTACAGCAACCTATCACAATAAGTAATTATTAATTATTTATAGGTTATTAAGCAGTATAAATAACTAATTATTGCAATTTTATTTTACTTATACACTTATATATTATATTTGACAATATGGACAAAATCTTTTACTAATTTGTTAACAAGATTTTACAACTTGTTATTATAACAAATATTCTTTATTATCTATCAATGGCTTTAATTTGGACACAAACCGACTACACTGTCACTATAATTGTTGATTTCTAATTAGATGTATGTAACTGCTAGCACTTTTTAACAATATTCTTGTAATCTGGAGCAAGTTTACTTGTTGAAATTCGCATGACAGCATGCAAGTTGCAGTCCGACAATAAAGACCTACTCTTAGATTTGTTGATCTTCAAGCAAGAGAATGCTTGTTCAGAAATGTATGTTGATCCAAACAATGATAAAAGTTTAGCTGCAAAGTTTTTCAAGTTGGGAAATGATTCTTGTGATAAATATCCATAGAAATCCAGCAAACCATCTGACTTGAATTTCTCTTTCAGGTCATGATCTGCTTGTAAGTCAAGCAGCTCCAACTGTGTGTCCTCTGTGGCTGTATCAGCTTCTGCATTAAAGGGGAAACTGAGAATATTGAACTATGGCTCTAAGTTCTTGAAATCATGGAATCTCCATCCAAATTATTCAGTCAATGCATCTAATTGGAATTTGTACTTTTCAGTCATTTCACCAGAAATGGTTTCTTATTTCAGCAAAGGGAAGTGACATAACATTTTTTCACTTGCTTGTCTGGAGAATAGTGACAGTTTTGCCTGAAATTATTTTACATGTACATATAATTCATGTGCAAACACACTATTGCCCTGAAGTTTGACATTCAATTCATTTAACTTTTCCATAATCTCAATGGCAAACATAAAAGTCTAACTTCCACTCTTTATTGACAATTTTAGTATTAAAGTCACATGCAGTGCCCTTCATCACTAGGAACATCACTATTTCTTCTCTGAGTTCCCACACTAGCCTCAACACCTTGCCGAGACTCAGCCATCGAACACTGGTGTGGTACAGGACATCGGAATATTCAATTTCCAAATCGTCTGTGATTAAGTCCTCTTGATCTGACGAGGTTGATGCCACTGACAGCTGGGTCAATATCATGCTTGATATTCAAAACAGTTTTATACAGACTTTCTTGATGAATCACACAGTGAAGTGGTAATAATGTGTGGTCTGGATATTCTGCTTTAAGCTTATCACTTATCAACTTTACCAGACCTACATTTGTTCCAGTCAAAGGACGAGCTTCGTCAGTTGTAACACTTGCTATCTTGTTCCAAACCAACCCAGTTCTTTCAATACAGTCAGTAACAGCATTGAATATATCATGGCCTGTGGTTGTGTCTTTGAGTGACTCAACACTCAGTAACTCTTCAGTGAGTTTGAAAGAAGTGTTTATTTCACGTATAATAAATATATAAAATGAAGTATATAACCAATCAATAATTGGGCAGCATCATGTACATCGGTACTCTCATCCAATGCAAGAGATTACCACAACAATTGTTTACTTGCATCTTGAAGTTTATGCATCAAATTGTCACTTATCTTGTCAACACGTCTGACCACAGTTCTCCTTGATAAAGTAATGTTGTTACATCTGTGTTTTTGTTCTGGACACATAATGTTTGCAGCATTTAGCAAACATTCCGTGATGAATTCGCCATTTGAAAATGGCTTGTTCTGTTTTTCAATTCTGTGTGACAGCACAAGACTAGCTTCAGTTGCAGCGTCTTGAATTGAAGACTATTTAGTGAAAACAGTTTGCTGTTTCTCCAAATATTTTTTACCAACTCAAGGCATTTCCTTTTCCTCCCTTCGGTTGTTAATTGTATCTGAAATCGGAATGTTTTGTTTGATAATGTCTTTTTAAATTGTACTCCTTGAAGACAGCCACTGACTCCCGGCATAACAAGCAAATTGATTTGCAACCAACTTTTATAAAACAGTACTTAGTTGTCCATTCATCATTAAAAACCCGGCATTCATCTTCAATCTTACGTTTGTTATTGACACTCATTGCTTTAATAAAATTCGAACAGTTAGAAGATACAAAACTTTAACACAGAAATGAAACACAACCTACTTCCGGCTGGTTGTGAAAATAAAATATTCGGAAAACAAGTAGTAAACTCAGAATAAATTTCAGAAATATATCAAGACTACTACAACAAATAAATTAATTTGAATATTGTAAAGGTGGAAATAATTTATAACAGCAAAAGACTTTTAAATTTAATATTTTCTTGCAAAATAAATCACTTTATTCACCGGAGAAATATCTGTTTTTCATAAAATTATCCTTATTAAATTTTTACTTGTCGATAAATTCGCATTTTAGCATTACATGGTTCCAAATGTTTTGTATGTAGCCAGGGGCCGGGTTGGGGTGAGCGCCCAACCTTGCATAAATACCCGAATGACTCGTACAATCATCACCTATGCAGCAAAACTCCAAGTCCTGGCCTTCTCGTGGTGGAACTGTTTTAACATACAGGAGAAGGGGCGAGGGCGAGTCACTGGCGCCGAGAAATATGCAGAACGCTCTAGATGTGTATGCAAGTACATGCATGCGCAGAAATGAGTGTGCGTGCCTACACACCTAAACTCGAGTAAGACCACAAATCTGCTCTAGCAAAGGAAAGGTTCTGAATATGGAGGCAACCAGCCAGGAGGCGCACCACAGAAATCATTATGCCACCAATCACGCGTAATGTAATATGTCGACTACTGCTAAATGTTATGGTGCTCGCCCTGCTTTAGACCCCCAGGCAGGTGCAGTGCAGGGCCATATGCATCGAAAGGGTCCAACCACAGCTACTGGAGGTCCTTCTCTGATGTCCTGTGTAGCCAGGGGACCTGAGAAAAGAGCGTCTGGCCATATCAAACAAAGACGAAACTAAAGCACTGGAATGCAGGGGGAGGGGGGGGGGGGGGTGTGGATTCAGCAACAAAACAATAGAACTAGAAAACATCTTGGACCAAGAAAAGGTAAGCGTTTGTTGCTTGCAAAAAAAAACCTCACGTCAACGAAAACGAAATGATGTCTTGGAAATTGCCAGTGCTAAACTAAGGACACTACTTTCTGAACTTAGCAACCAGCATAAGGAAACTATACAGTGGATACCATCCCACTGTGGAGTACCCAGAAACGACAGAGCTGATCGATTGGCTAAGGAAGGAGCAAAAGAAGAACAGCCTGATGTGCCCGTTACTGCCAAGTGCCGGATTCGTGTCTGTTATGATGTATAACTAATTCAGACACAGTTGGACCACGTGTCTACAGCAATGCCCAATGTCCGACATCTTGGTATTTGTCTTGGTTTAATGTTTATAATGGGCTCGTACAAAACCTTTATCACTCTCAGATCTCAGATGCACACAACAGAAAAGTCAGTCGCGTCCTTAAACAATACAAGCATATTTATTGCGCCGCAGTACTACACGGGTCTGGCATAGACCGCCGGCTCCTACCGTTTCGCGTTCTGCCTATGCCCAGCACACCGTCTGCCATCAATATATAATGTCTTGCTCATCTAATCGTATGACGACTATCTGACGAGAATACATCTTATCTATTAAATGATTTACCAGTTAACACATTACTACTCACACATACTGTGGTAACCACCAGCTCTGGTCACGACGTGCCTCTGCCTGCCATTATTGTTGAAGTGTTGTCACACCAGGGCCAGCTGTCTAGCCATCACGTTTGTGTTCATCATGCGACAGCTTTGGTGCGTTGCTCCATCATTGCCATCGTTCGCACTAGAAACAATCTTCACTCAACTGCATCTCAGATGTTTCCCATTCCTTGGAATACTTTCGAACACTGAAACACTTTCACAATTCTGCAAATCGATCTTCTCTTCTTCACGTCCCAGCGCCTACTGACCGACCCTTCTTTTCCGGTCCTCGCCTGGGCGCAGTCACGTGACCCATTAGCTCCGCCAACTTATGTTACCGGCGTTCGCTTGCGTTTTTGAACTGTGTGTCAATGACGTCTCTCTAGTTTCTACGATTGACACACTTGCTGTGTATCCACCTCATGGCAGTTACATACCACCTAAAGAAAAGAATGATCAAATCAATCAGAAGGCCACCAAAACCTGCTCAAGTCGACTACCGCGTTATGGACAGACCAGAACAAGTCATTATTCTTCGCCTCAGAACATGACACAATAGATTACGCAACTACATGTATACAAGATTCAAGATTGGTGAATCAGCCATGTGCACATGCGGGTTATCGTCGCAGACAGCAGAGCACATACACAAAGACTGCCCAAATTACAACATGTCTAGGCAAACTTTCTGGCCTAGAGAGACGACAGTGGAAGATAAACTTTATGGACTGCTGAGTGAACTAAAAAGGACAGTTAAATTCATACAAGAGGCAACATTGTGCACATGCGGGTTATCGTCGCAGACAGCAGAGCACATACACAAAGACTGCCCAAATTACAACATGTCTAGGCAAACTTTCTGGCCTAGAGAGACGACAGTGGAAGATAAACTTTATGGACTGCTGAGTGAACTAAAAAGGACAGTTAAATTCATACAAGAGGCAACATTGTGCACATGCGGGTTATCGTCGCAGACAGCAGAGCACATACATCAAAGACTGCCCAAATTACAACATGTCTAGGCAAACTTTCTGGCCTAGAGAGACGACAGTGGAAGATAAACTCTATGGACTGCTGAGTGAACTAAAAAGGACAGTTAAATTCATACAAGAGGCAACATTGCAGTTATAGACATATTTAAGGCGAACGAAAGAAGAAGAAGAAGCATTACATTACGAAGGTCAAGGACTGTTTACAAAAATAGATAATTAGAAAGAAATTTTATCAAAAATGTTAAAACAATCATAACGGTACATGAAATTCTTTAAAATTCAACAAAATAATTTAAAAACGAAGTAAACATTTTTATTTCTAAATGCCCTCGCGGGCCGCATAAAATCAGTTGGCGGGCCGCATGCGGCCCGCGGGCCGTAGTTTGTCCACCCCTGCTTTAGAGGAAAGGTAACACAAATACGTCTGGACCATGCCAAGCTGCAGAAGCTGCTGGATCAGCAAAGCAATATTCTAACTGTCTGACTGTCGGAGCTTCCATTCTAGACCAGTTGCCGACCAAGGCTTAGGACCTGGTCTGCCCTGTCATGACATTTAGTCTTTAGGTTGCATTTCCTGGCACTAGGGTAAGGCTTGTACCCTCCCAGTAGCACTCCTGCGCCCGAAGCCGTTGGCACAATGTGGAGTGTCGTGTTTGGTGAGCGCCACCCGACATTCGGCGCTAACAGAAAGCAAGTAGTACCGTCTACTGTCATACAGTAGCTCAGTCATAACTGACTAAGACCTGACACAAATAAGATAATTACATGATGGAAAAAGGGAAGAATTAACAGAAGACAGCAATTTAGAAAGCCCGCCGATCCAAAAGGAAGTCACCGAGGCAATCAATCATACGAAACAGTAAAAACAGTCGGGTCATAAATTAAAAGAAGTAATGAGAGAATTTGGAGTAGAAATGTTAATCAACACGCTGAATGAGATTTATAACAGTGGATATATACTTGGTGATATGTTGACATCTGTATTTTTAGCTTTACCAAAGTGAACAGTAGCAATAGAATGCGACGACTTGTGTACAGTTAACATCTTAAAACCATGTAACTAAGCTTCTACTCAGAACTGTATTGAAAAGAACAAGTCGCAAAAAAAAATGGAAACTGGAGAAGAACAGTGTGAATGTGTGGAAGGAAACGGTACAAAATATGCAATATACAATATATACAGTACCAAAACTAATAGAAAGATCAATATTGGCACTGAAGTGTAAATATGTGCCCATTATAGATCATACCAAGGTATTTGATAAAGTAAAACATACCAAATTGACTAAATATTGGAAAATACCATCATTGATGGGAAAGATCTCAGAATAATAAAGAAATTTACTGGAAACAAGTAGCAGCAATTAAAATGGGACATAAAGAGGACAGTTATGAACAAATCGAACGAGGAAAAAAGACAGGGATGTGTTTTGTCACCGGCTCTATTATCTATATAGATAGCGAAGTAATAATAAGAGAGATCAAAGAGAAGCAAGCAAGGAATAATAATCGTAGGTGTTAATTCAAACAATCTACGCTATGCAGATGACACAGTATTGGTGGAGGAAAATGCAAAAGATCTGCAACAATTGTTGGCCACTGCAGTAACAGAGAGTGGAAAGAAATGACTCTCCTTGAATATCAAGAATACGGTAACATTAGTTATTTCAACGAAAATTATCTCACCAAAATGTGAAAATAGAATGTAATGAAAAATGCTAAACCAAATGGGTACATTTAAATACCCAGGGGGCAACTTCGTATATCAACATGGGCAACGCAGCTGCGCGAGATTCGGTAGCGAATCGCGTCGCGTTGGTTACTTACGGGGGTATGTGAGCCTGTCGCTAAGAAAGCAATGGCAAACTATTGAGCGTAATCTTGTCAAGATATCAACATCAGCTGAAAATGCTGGTGTTGACTGCAATGTCCTGTAAAGGATATGCGAAAAAAGGGGGAGGGTGCAACTTATAACATCAGACAGAAGATGCACAACAGAGATTTAGAACGGAATAGGGCAAGCGAAAGCTGCAATTAAGAAAATGAACAGTGTCTGATGAAATAAGTCACTATCATTGAATGGGAGAAAATGAGTGCCTTTCTTTCTTTCTTTCTATATAGAACATGTTTTGCTTTTTGTGTTGATTCCTAAAAAAGTGTTGTTAATTCATTGGACAGCCAGTGTAGCTAACAACGACTACCTGAAAGAGGCTAATGGAACTAGAACATTGTAAACAACAATAAGAAAGGGGCAAACAATTTTCTTTGGTCTCACAATGAGAAGAGAGACATTGGTGAACATCATGACAACTAGCACAACCAATGGGAAAAGATTCAGAGGCAGACCAAGGGACAAGATGATGCATTGACTGAGACAGTAGCATGAAGGAATATCGTCAAAAGAATTGATCCAGAACACCAGAGAGCTAGATCTGTGGACAGACATGAACGCCTGCGTCACCTGACAGGGCACATGACGATAATGCTGAAATGATGATATGTGAGCTAAAGATTCAATAATTCCTGAAGCTAACATAGTCAATAATACTTGCACGTAGATTCAAATACTTGTGCTTCTTAAGCGAGCTTAGTCCATGGGATTAAATAATCGAATGTTTCTCAGTGTCAATATCGCTTGCCCATTTTTGATTTCTAGTATATTAGACTGTCACTGCTGCGCTGTGAAGAAAGTGCGAACTTTTAAGATGGCTATGTTGTGATACAGCACGTGATATGAAAGGTAAGACACTTAATATTATTAGCATCATTGTTGTGATACAGCACGTGAAGTGAAGTCACTTAAAATTATTATCATCTGGAATAATTTAGTAAAGTACTGTATAGTCTACTTGTTTTTGGTATACCATTTAATAATCACAATCACCATGTGCCAAGCAGTGCAATTGTCGTTCTCTAAAATACCCGTTCACCGTGTTCTTTATACGCAACACTGCAGATTGACTTTCGTTCCGCTTTGCCAAACTTATCCAAGATTTTTCTTCCAGTTTTCTTCTTAATGTCACTTCAGTCTTCCCGATTGTCACAACGGTCTCCAGATCACATGAGAATACCGTTGCAATACTCTTATCTTTACTTCCGTAGTGTTGTGTCTTTATAAATCTGCTCCGTATATTTACTAGTATTAGTGGCCTTTGTAGATACCTATGGGTTTCTTAGTCTTCGCATTCTACACTAAAACTATATGTAAGCAACCTTTCTTTCTTTCTTTCTTTCTTTCTTTCTTCTTTCTTTCTTCTTTCTTTCTTTCTTTCTTTCTAATATCGTCATTCAGTGTCCAAAATAAACACGCATACTTTATTTGGACAGTAGTTAACGTCCACACATACACCCCCCCCACACACACACAGGCACGAAGTCACGTGATTTGACATGGTTTGGTTTATTTTCTGGTCTTGTCTGGTACTCTGTGCTCGCTTGCTAGCTAGCCTTGAACTCGAGGGCAGTCTACCCACGTGCTGTTGGTACTGTTGTTGGTGTGCTGCTGCTATTACTACTACTACTACTACTACTACTACTACTACTACTACTACTACTACTACTACTACTACTACTACTACTACTACTGCTACTACTACTACTACTGCTACTACTACTACTGCTACTACTACTACTACTGCTGCTGCTACTACTACTACTACTGCTGCTGCTGCTGCTACTACTACTACTACTGCTGCTGCTGCTACTACTGCTGCTACTACTACTACCACTATTATTACTCACTCATTGGCACCTTGCCGTCTTGAGAGACGATAGTTTGTGTTTTAAAAAGGCATAATAACTTTTACCTATGGCGGTAGCGAATGTGACTGATAAGGCCAATTCGCGTTGTAAATGTCTGTTCATAGTGGGTGCATGTGAACACGTGGTCATTCCCACCATCATGCACCATCTTACGTCTCACACGCTCGGTGTGTGACTTATCTGCAATAATTTTCTCCTTTGTCTTTATTCCATTTCTGATAGTTGCCCTCCATGCAACACGTTCAGCGGCGACTTGCTCCCAATGTGCATTATCAATACCTGTATCAATCATGTCCCGCTTACACACATCTTTGTATCGTAGTAGAGGCCGACCCTGAGATCTCTTACCCATCTGTAATTCACCAAAAAAGATGTTCTTTTGTATCCTACCATCATCCATCCTCCTAAGATGTCCTATCCATCTAAATCTACGAAGATTGAGCATGGAATAAACCGTCACACAACCTGATCTTTCCAATACTTCAGTATTTGTGATTTTGTCTTGCCACTATTATTATTACTACTAATTACTACTACTACTACTACTATTACTACTACTACTACTACTACTACTACTACTACTACTACTACTACTACTACTACTACTACTACTACTACTACTACTACTACTACTACTACTACTACTACTACTACTACTACTACTACTACTACTACTACAACTACTACTACTATTACTACTTCTACTAATGCTACTACTACTACTGCCAGCTCCGTGGCGAATGGAAAACGGACGTGGTTCGTAATCCCGCATACACGCATTCGAAACACAGCTCCACCCGATTTGGTAGCAGACCGCAGTGCATTGCTTTTTAACGAAATGTTATAGGTTCAGGTCGTTCAGAAAGCAAAATGATAAACTACTTAACGTAAACATCACAACATCAAAAAATGCTGGTGTTGACTGCAAAGTCCTGTAAAGCATATGCAGCTGACAACATCAGAGTTATAGAGTTAAACCACGCAGCCATGCTAATCTCAGGTATGACATCACAAATTTCAAAAAAAAAAGAGTGTATTATCACAAATAAACAATTATGTGTTATAACGTTTACAACATTTACAATAAATTGATGGTAACACCAAGTCAAGGATAACTACAAAACACACCAACAGCATAAGTATTAGCATTAAGAGGAAGACCATTAAACAAGTGAATACGTATTATCTAAATCATTTCGTTAACAGAGGATTCCCCAATTAAAGTAGAAATACAATTTATGGTCGCAGCATGTCGGAAGAAACGAACATTCCCAGGATGATGACAGTGAACCTTAGTATTGGAATGCAGAAATAAAAATATTAAATCATTAAGGCAAACGGGTCGTTGGAAGCTAGGGTAACACAGTATTAAGCACGCAGGCCGATCGACCTGGTAGACATGTGTTCAAATCCCCATCGAGGCAGGAATATATTTTATACATTAAAACGGACATGGGCAGACAGGCTGACACAGCTCACAATGTTCGTAAGGAAATGGTGTGGGAAGTAATGACGCGGGCTTGACAATATTCACATCAGCAATCGAGTGGCGATTGGTCTTTATAACTATGGAGATAGCAGCATAACGTCAATAATTGTGTGTGTGTGTGTGTGTGTGTGTGTGCGTGCGTGCGTGTGTGTGTGTGTGTGTGCGTGTGTGTGTAAAGGGGGTGGGAGGGGGTGAGGAAAAACTGCATTTAAGAAAATGAGACCCTAGATTGTTGTCTCCGGCTGTTAGTATACTTCAACTTTAATAGGACAGAAATCTCTACTTAAGAGTTAGCTGCCAGTCTCTTGAAATTATGGCTCGTTATAAGAATGTATAAAGGGATGGTCCCGATAGAAGAGACTGGTATTAACTTG
The DNA here is from genome assembly GCA_014155875.1 of Cepaea nemoralis. Taxonomy (NCBI): domain Eukaryota; kingdom Metazoa; phylum Mollusca; class Gastropoda; order Stylommatophora; family Helicidae; genus Cepaea; species Cepaea nemoralis. The sequence goes on from JACEFZ010007556.1 coordinate 81,216, forward strand.
GGAGACAAAATGCCGAAGGGGAAGAACACTAGATAGGAAGACCTCACACGAATTTCTTGTTTCTCTGACCGAGTGCTATTGTCAGATTGTTACCCCACTGTTAAGTAATGCACTCTCACGCACTCACTCGCACACCTTGCGTTTAAAGAGTCAAGAGTGGAATAAAATTACCAAACAAATATTATCTTTTTAACTAAAGATTATTATGAAGAGTCTTAATTGAATTAGTGAACTAGAACAACAACAGCAAAACGTATGTAATTATTTGATACAATATTAAGTACTTCTATGCGTAGCTACGTTGCTTTTTTTCCTCATTTTACAGTCACAGACAGACACTTACAGAGACGCATGGGGTGTTATGATTCTTCTCAGTGTTGCCATTTTGACGCTTTTCGCACTAAATTTAGTGCTTTTTCAAGTAATTTAGTGCCAAAACTTTGCAGTTAGCGCGGCTGCACGAATTTGGTGCTTCACAATTTCTTTGGGTGCTTTTTTGGGGTGGGTAAAAATTACTTTAAAAAACATTTTTGGGAACACTAAAAAGCCGAATTTGAACTGAAAGCGAGGGAGTAAAACAGTCTTAGTACATTAATGCGCAATATTCACGTAATTTAACTCCCTTTAATACGATTTAGTTAAAGTGAGTGACTGCAACGAGCAGGCAATAAGCAATACGTTAAAAGATTGTTTAAACAAGAATGGACTTGAGTTGCAAAGACTAGTTGCACTTGGCACTGACAATGCGTCTGTCATGACAGGTGTAAACAATGGAGTCTATACAAAATTAATATCCGAAGTTCCTCATCTGGTACTAGTTAGGTGTGTATGTCATTCCCTTTAGCCTTTAGCTGGCATTGTCACAGGCTGCAGCTGCTTGTATGCCCAGGAACATAGAGTTCATGATTAGAGAAACATATAACTGGTTTTATCACTTAAGTCTTCGTTAAGCAAAGTACAGGGAGCTTTTTGACTATGGAGGTGATGGCAGTAACACAGGCTTTCCTATGGCTAGAATCACAGCATTATACCAACGTGTGTGTACTAAGTGATTCAATGAGCATGATTCGGAAGGTCGAAGCTGGATCTGTACGTAGACAGTGGACTGAGTCGCTGAGGAAACCTGTTGTCCGTAAAGTCACCTTCATCTTCGTCCCGGGACATGCGGGAGTCGAGGGAAATGAACGAGCTGATAAATTGGCTGGCTCTGCACCCCCTGCAGATGGCCAGCCCATGGATCGTGCCGATGTTATTAACGTCCTTAAAGACATGTCGAGAACAGAAGACTTTGCCGTCAGTGAATCCACATCGCTGTCCAGGATGAAAGACTTGGGAGTAAGAATTGGCACGGCTAGACACGAGAGGTACATCGGGGAAAACGAGGTGCCTCGTTAACCAATACAGAACTGGCACTATTAGCCACCGGACGCTGATGCATATGCTGGGGGGAGGATCTAAGCACCTGTGGACCTGTCCGGAGTGCAGTGAAGATGCCCCAACTGATAACTGACAGATAACTGACCAAGAAAAGACATTTGATAGAGTAGATAGAAACAAGCTGTGGGAAATCCGTAAACAATATGGAGTGAGTACACATCTAATAAACCTATGTAGAAGCTTATACAACAACAGTGAATGCATAGTGAGAGCAACTGGAGGATGCTCAGAACCCTTCACCATAAGATCCGGAGTACGACAAGGTTGTGTCCTGTCCCCTCTCTTGTTTATAACATATATAGACAACATATGTAAAGAAACCAGCCAAACAGAGACCGCAAGAACACCGCATGACGAGAACACAGAAGAAGAACCATCTGCAAATCTAACCATTAGAGAACTCCTGTTTGCGGACGACCAAGCACTAATAGCAAAATCAGAAGCTGAATTACAAGACCACATGAATAGTCTAAACGAAATGTGTAGGGAACATAACATGAAAATTAGCACAAGTAAAACACAAGTATTGACTATAACTAAAGAAGAAAAAGCAACAACAATTCACCTAAACGAACATCCCTTAAAACAAGTAAGAGTTTTAAGTACCTAGGAAGTATAATATCATCAAATGGCAAATCAGAAGACGAGATCGAAAATAGATGCAATAAGGCAAACCATCTCATTGGACAAATGGCACCAATACTAAAGAACAAACATGTATCAATAACTACTAACAAAGCACTTTACAACATAATCTTCCTACCAACTCTATGTTACCAATGCCAAACCTGGACAATGACAGAAAAAGAGAAAATAAAAATCACAACAGAAATGGGATTCCTGAGAAGAATACTCAATGTATCAAGAAGAGATAAGATTAGAAATGAAGAAATCAGGACTAAAGTGGGAGTTATAGCTGCACTAGTTTTATTAGAAGGCAGCAAGTCAAATGGTTTGGCCATGCAAGTAGGTTACCAACTAACAGTATACCACAACAAGCAAAGATGTACAGACCCGAGGGGAGCAGTGGAAGAGGCCTACCACGTAAACGATGGACGCAGGGAATAACAGAGTCCATGGGAATATCGATACATGAAGCCCAAACGCGGGCACTCTCCCGCTGTTTATACTTCACCTCGACACCGCAAAGTATAAGAGGAACATTGCCAAGACGCTGCTGTCCAATAACTCTTGAACGTTTAAAATGAATAATGTAAATGTCGGCTCGTTCTTTAACAAAACTGCAACAGCGCCGTTGGTTTTTGAAATCCAAAGAAGAAATAAGATCGAGTCGCAGACATGAGTAATCGAACATCAAACTGCTGTTTATTTTCTCTCATAGCTCATCGGATTTGCTTAGTAACAAATAAATACTTCCATATTTACCGTGCCTGTGCTGACACGGCGGGCGGTAACTATATCATGGAATGTATATAATATTAATGTTAACTCTAACACTACCGGTGTAAATTGATTTTGTTCAGACTTACATTACATATCCGTGGACGACCTTCTCTCTCTCTTCTAAGTCTATTTCTCACCGCTTCTGAATTCCATCAAAATTCCTCAGCAGTCGGTTCATTCATTATCAGCATCATTCCATATGAGTGTGTTATCATATCTTCAACTCATATTCCAGCCTCTTTGTCCATGTAAAACTATTAGTTCGCCCAGTTCGCATGTCTTGATAATTTCAGCACAGCCTGCCATTCCAAACCCCAAGAAAGTCCTGTCTGTTGTTTGGTGACGTCAGAATGACGTTTCTCTCTGTTGACAACTCCTCGCTTAGTTTCTCTAAGTTTTCGGCTTCTAGGATTCTATACGTACTTTCGTTTAAGTCAATTTTGGGTCCTAGCATTATGGCAAACATGATGAGATGAGATGAGATGAGATGAGGTGAGATGAGATGTTCCCTGAACTTTAATATATATATATATATATATATATATATATATATATATATATATATATATATATATATATATATATATATATATATATATACGCACACACACACACAAAGGGAAGACCAAGAAGTAAGTACCTGGATGGCTTGGCAATTTGGCATGGTCGTGACAGGAACACGGAGCTGTTCCACGACTAGTGATCGAGTGAAATGACAAAACATGACCACCCACGCTTATAGGCATGGCACATGCCTTCACCAGATGAAGAGATCACGGTCTCTCTGAAAAGATATATATATATATCTTTGAATATAAATGTTATAGACGGGTTCTAAGAATACTATGGATACAGAAAAGAACAAATCCATTCATACAATAAATCTGAATATTGAAGGATGGCTACTGGAGACCAAACAAAAAAGAAAATTGAAATATTTTGGTCACTTGAAAAGTCACGACAGTTTGGAGAGGACAATAATGGAGGGGCATATGCCAGGGAAGAGAAGAAGAGGAAGGCCAAAGAGAAGATGGGTGCAGGATGTGGCAGATTATCTCCAGATGGGTGTAACGGACGTGGGACATTTTGCTCGGGAATGAGACATTTCCCGGAAGGTTGTTATGGGAGCGATATTCTGCAAAGAAAATGCTACTGAATGAATGAATGAGTGAATGAACGAATATATATCATCACCATCATCATCAAGTGCCGTGCCAGCTGGCGTAGGCGTTCATGGCTCTCCACAGATCTCGGTCTTTGGTTTTCTGGATCAACTCTGCTGCTGATATTCCTCCATGCCACCGTCTCAATCCATCCCACTGGATCCCACCATAACCACACATATATATATATATATATATATATATATATATATATATATATATATATAATATATATATATATATATATATATATATATATATTACCGGTCTCTCTGGTCTAGAGGTTACACGACTTTCTCCGTAATCTCGTATACTCTCGTAAGTATCGTGACGTTGCGAGAGAATTGGTAGCGGTTCTCTCCGCGTCGGTAACTTACGGGTTATTGAGCCCGGAAAGCAATGGCAAACTACTGAGCGTAATCTTGACAAGAAATCAACAATCAGCCGAAAGATGATGATGTTGACAGCGATTTCCTGTAAAGGATATGCAAACCAAAAAAAAAAAAAAAAATATGTATACGAGAGTATACGAGATTACGGAGAAAGTCGTGTAACCCCTAGACCAGAGAGACCGGCATATATATATATGTGTGTTTGTGTGTGTGTGTGTGTGTGTGTGTGTGTGTATGTGTGTGTGTATGTGTGTGTGTGTGTGTGTGTGTGTGTATGTGTGTGTGTGTGTGTGTTTGTGTATATGATGTTCACCATTTATTTTTAACCGCAAATCTTTATCGATTAGGAATGATGTATTCAAATCGATTGCTATAAGAATGTTTGTTATTGTGTATTATGTGCACATTACTTCTATTATATTATTGTCGATCAAATATTACGTACAATATGTTACTGATTCTGACAGATAATGCCACTGCAAAGTGTTTGTTGCTCTGTGTGGATGTCAATATGGTATGATAAGCAAGCAGTCAACTTGTTTAGTGTGTAGGTATTCCTAATTCTATTGGTTCATAAAGTAGATTCCCTAAAGTCAGACCATTAGAGAACAGATCTAGGTTTAGACTGAAATGTTAGAAAGCCAATTTTAGTAACCAGCCTTTAGTATGCAATGTAATTGAAAGTTGGTCGTCGGAAAGTATACAATTAATGTCATTTACATATTCGCTCAAAGACAAATTAACAGAAACAAACTAAACTAAACTAAATCTAATATATGTGAAACTTGTTTTAATCTATAGTGTTAATGGTGTAAAAGTTCATAGATTGAAAGAGAAGATGATATATTTCATTACATTGGGCTATACCCCTATATGGCTCTGTCTCTGTCAGTAGAGTGACCTTCTCGTAGTGTCGTCTATTTAGGTGTTCGATGCCAACAATTAGACAATGAAACTATCGAAACCGAGAGCAGAGGCAACTTAGTATTTAGCACACCTGTCTGCAGACCTAGTGGTCATGTTTTATTTCTCATAATGATACACACGAATCAGGTAAAGTAAGTTAGTTAGTTAATTAGTCAGGTTCCAACTTCACGGCAACGGGTCGTCCCCATTATGCTCCATTCCCGTGTCAGCGAATATCACACAAAATGCTCCCCACTGCCCAATGTGAAACGTGGAATAGACGGGATTCTCGGCAATCCAACAAGCCCGCACAGATACACTGTGCATAATGCCGCCGTCAGAATGTCAACACAAAATTCATCCACGAATACCACAGTTCATCGTCGATGGACTCGGAAGTCACCAAAAAGACCTCATTGACCCGGGTTTTCTCACATGGCTCGGTCTCTTATCGCAGGGCGACCCGCCGAAAGTGTCGCACAAAGCACGAACTCCGTAGCTTCAGCGCCGACTCCCAGGATTCTCCTGAAAAATGAACTCGTGAACCTAAAGGGCAAAACAGTCAATTCAGCAACCGCCGGTAGCCATTGTTCCGAACATGCAGTTCACTGTATCAGGTAAAGAGGAATGTTACATGAATCTGGAAAGTACTATAGACAATCAAAGAAATTAGCTCGCATAAACATTCTGTTTGGTAACATGATTGTAAAACCGGATCGGATAAAACGGGTTATGGCAAAACATGGTAACGCATAGATTTGGGGTAGTAAAAGAAATGGAAAATTATTCAATATATTTTTGTAATGAATCATTATGTCAATGAAGAAATCAGCCGAAGCCAGCCGCCTGGCCCACTACACCAAGTGCAGCACCATCACCTCCAGAGAGATCCAGAACACCGTCCGTCTCCTCCTGCCCGGTGAAGCAATATGATGCCCTAAATATCGGTGGTCATGAAATACCGGAGATTCCATATGTTAATGATACAGTATTACTCTCAACACCACATAATGGTATAAAAGGACTAATAACCTCAACCCACAAGAATAGTGAAATTAACAGCTCATATCTTAACAAAGCAAAAAACAAAGATACTGCCTGCAGATAAAACTAATATGGAGACAGAAAGAAATATTAATGAGGAAAGATTGGAGATCATGGACAATTTCGAATGTCATGGGTCGTTAATTACCAACAGTGGTGACACAATGAAAGAAATTAGAAGACGAATATCTAATGTCCTTCGAAATCTAAAATACCTGAATAAATTGTGGCATAGGACAGATAGATCTACACAAATTACATTTTTAAAAGCATGAATCTTTTCCATTGCAACAATGCATGTGAGACCTGACACTTACTAAACATGCCAAACAGCGCATAAATGCCTTTGAATTTAAATGTTATAGGCGGGTTCTACGAACACATTGGATACAGAAAAGAACAAATGCATCCACACGATTTTACCCAGGACATGCTGGTGACGTGGGAAACAAGTAGAGGACAGATTGGCTGGGTCTGCACTTTTCTTGTGTTATTGGTGTACGATAAGACATATGTTGTAAGGGCTCTTTGGTATCATGTATATAGTGCAGAATAATGGGCAGATCGTCAGGCGTGGAGTGAATAGTGCTGCAGGTAGTGACAAGAGGATCTCGCCCACAATCAAAACTAAGAAGAATATCCGTCAGACATATAATCTAACTGGTACTGGTATCACTAGTATTAGGACTATTCGTTTGCTGTTGCAGATGAGGATGGAACACGTACTGGAATGGTCCCGCGTGCTTTATATCGGTTCTTACACAATTAAACTCATATATAACTGTTTTAAGCGTCTATAAATCAGCTTGAAAGCAATGATTTTTTTTCCCGCGTTTCTATCCTGTTTCAGGATATTGCGGTCAACACCAGCATCTTTCAGCTGTATGTTGATTCCTAGGCTAGATTACGCTCATCAGCACGCCATGACTTTCTGAGCGACCGACTCCATACTCTCATAAGTCACTGGCGCGACTCGAACCACTTCTAATTTCATGCGCTAACGTCGACCACGAGAGTATTCGGGGTTAACGGAGAAAGCTGCTAACCCCTCGGCCAGGCAGCCGGCGAAAGCAATGATATTAGTCAGTAAATATTGCTAGATATGTATTCATAATTGCTGCACTATTTTACTTTCAGGTGCTTGGTTAAGCAGATAAACAAACAACAATGGCACTCAGAATGCACCGCTGGTTCATAATAGTGTTTGCATTCTTGATTGTATTGACAGCTACGTTTCTCAGGAAAATTTCTTGGCACTATAGTTTTCTGCGCTTTTACACAGGCGAAAGTGTAAGTCTCGGTGTTTGTTTCGCTTCTAATAAACTCGATTGTTGTCCACACAGGTGGTGCTGCTAATGATAGTTGCTAATACTAAGGACTGATTTTGCGTGTGAGTTAACATTACGCATTATCAATGTTCCTCGGCATCAGGCGAACCCACTTGAACTTCTGATATGCTTGTCATTTATGTCCCCACGCTTAGCACGAGATGTCAACATTTTAATTCCAATTAACCGATGTATGTTCTGAACCCATTACCCCACTATCAGCGCAGTGGAAGTTTAAGCGCAAGCATGTAGACCACATCGACCACTTCGGTATGTGTTGATAATGTCCGTAACTTAAATACTTAGCTTCAAAGCATCCACAGTCCTGGTTGTGTAATGTTTATAACATCTAGCGACTTTCTTGAAGAATTCGATAATCAATGAATCGCACCCATTAGTGAGAAAATGCGCAAGGAAAGCTACTTTACGATACAGGGGATGCGGTAAACAGTGTCGGACTGCAGCAACACATACTGGTTGCCAGGAGACACAGATACTACAATGCCATTAACATTATGCATGTTTGTCTAAAGTTTATAGGGGCCCAAAGAAATCCAATTTTCACCAGTCAAGCAGGCACCCTGCCCAGTCCGTCACTGTTGGTGAAGCTCTCTGGGATTGGGGTGAGAGTGCAGCTGGACACATGAAGTAGCCACATACTGAAAGACTGGCCTAGAAAGTAGTGGGTAGAGGGTCTGGACCTTATTCGAAACGTAGAGGAAAAGCCAGGCGACCTTGTAATAAAATTTCTATTGGTATTATCACCATAGACACTTTACGGTGGCCTTTGAAGTAGGGGAGGCAGTGTGTGGGAATGTCCCAATCATAAGGGAGTCTCCTTGACGAAGTGGTCAAGACATTTCACTCGGGCTCCTAAGGTTGTGGGTTTGATTCCGGGCAGCGTCCTTCATTTCACGAGTGAATATTTTCGGAGACTCCAGGGGGTCGTCGCTGAAGCTAGGGATTTCGTGCTTTTTGTGACGCTTTCCACGCTGCGAAAAGAGACTCGGTCATATGGGATAAGAAACCCTGTGCAACGAAGTCGACCTGTTGACTTTTAAGCGAATTTTTAAGACCCAAGAATAGTGACTTCCATTCTTATAGAAAGTATTTAATATTAGCGATATCCATAATTATGTTTGACAAACTTAATTACATCAACTCCTCTGGTCATATACTTGTTTGAGACACTTTGTGAATTCTCACCCTATATATATATATAAACTGTATTGAGTATGGGCGATTGCCCGTTGGGGGATGTTAAACATGTAGCTGTTGGGTTATTGCATAGGACATATACACGGATATAAATTCAAATCAAGGATGATTAAAACCAAGTGCTGTGACAAGTTACAAGAGTTCATTATGTCCCTCCACAATGACTTGGATATAGAAGACAACCAATAAATCAAAACTGATCATATTATGTGTGCTTCACATTATAGTAGGACTGGTTCTCAACCTTTTTTTGCCCGTACCCCCCTTCACAATATTTTCAGACCGTCATTCCCCCCCCCCCCCACCCCCCTTTTCACACTATTTTCATACCGTCATTCCCTTTTCGTATTTCCTCCTTAAAACACCCCCCCCCCTTGCGCACACAGTATATGTAATAATTTAAGCTAAATTTAATAGCACATACTGAAACAAGTCTAGACGTCTATATAAAACGTGATTTGCGGGTCTACTTACGTTATAAAATGAATTTAAGAAGGGTGAGACGTACATACCCGTAAAGTATTAAGGGACAAACAATATCAAGTAATCAGTTCTTGTATTAACGCGATCTTGAAATAATCTTAATTCCCCCCCCCCTCCCCTGGAAACCCTAAAATTCTCCCCTGGGGGGAATTCCCCACCGGTTGAGAACCACATGGCAAAAGTAGCCTTTAGCAAGATGAAAGACATTCTGACCAATAAAAAGATGTCAATTGAAACGAGATAAAGAGTGTTGAGGGGATACATAGAGCCTGTTCTTTTGTATGGATGTGAAACTTGGACAATGTGCAGTCAAGCTGAAAAACATCTGATGGCTGCAGAAATGTGGTTTCTGAGGAAAATGCAAAGAATACCATGGACAGACAGAAAAACCAATGACCAAGTACTATAGGAGACAAATGAAAATCGTAGACTGATTAGAGAAATTAGACGAAGACAGTCAACATTTTTGGACATGTTATGAGAAGAAATGGATTGGAGAACTTATTGACAACTGGCAAGATCGAAGGGAACAGACCAAGATGACGACCGAGAGGAAAATACCTGGATGGCTTGGCCACATGGCATGGACGAGACACGAACACTGAGCTGATCCACGACTCCGGTGATCGAGTGAAATGACGAGTCATGACCGCCCACGCTTTCCGGCATGGCACATGATTGATTGATTGAGAACCACTGTAGTAGGAGAAACTAGCAACGGGAATCTCTGGTTCTATTTCTGGACCTCTGTAAACATATTGAGGCATATTAGGTTTATGGTGCTAGTTCCCATATTTGTATAGACCAGTTGGCCGTCGATGGGTCATGTGGTTAATATAAAGATGGTCTCACTTACGTCCAGGGACATTTCCAGGTAATAATTGGTAGCCGGGTTAACATGAAAGTCCGGATCATAAATAATTTTGTTAAGGCCTGCCTTAGGATAATCAAATACATGACGATTTGATGCCCGGCAAAGAGGCTTGCCGACTCCTAGGTTGTGAATTAATGAGCTATTTCCAAGTGAGATGAAAGTCAGAGAATAATATATAAGATGCCGTCAGAGATTAACAGATGTGATTATAGTCAAAGATTCACAAATGATATGGAAGTCAGAGATTAACAGATGAGATGGAAGTCAGAGATTAACAACTGAGATGCAGGTCAGACATATTATTTGACATGCTGCACAATTCAGAGTTGCCTTCTGTGCTAAGCGTTCAAGAATAAAACAATATTACAAGTTGGGAAATTAGACTGGGTATCACTGAATGTACGAAACATGTGTTTTCACACAGTTGGGGGTATTGGGTATATGGTTCTAACCCCATTTAGACACTCCCAGGGTAATGTGATTAATATCACGCTGGCCAATCTACTTTTCAAGAAATTTGAAAGTACACATTTTAGGCGGGGTCGACCTGGTAGCCCAGGCCAATGGGGGAGAAGAATGCCGGCCTAGAAGAGGAAACAAACATTAGCAACAGCACGTCTGCTAGCCACGGGTCTACACCAGCTCTGTGTAATTGTGATTTCGAAAGCCCGTAGGACTCACCCCCATTACAACGTTATGCATATGCTGTTGGTTTTGTCGAGACTGCCGTCTGTTTCACTTGTCACATTGGGCAGTGAGGGGCATTCTGTGTGATTATTCCTGGCACAGGAACGGGACAATTATGGGTGACCCACTGCCGCGAAGTTGAAACCGCGACTCTCTTTATTATGAACTCAAAGGCTGTACTATGTATGTTGTAGCTTTCTTGACTTGAGGAAATAGCAATTTATCTCTTTATGTATAAATGAATTTTCCCCTCAAACTACAGGCCGAGGGACAATACTCATACGAGATTTCGAGGCATGTGACCTTGAGTGAGTTCGCATCAAGTATTTATGAGAAAGGAGAAAATCTGCACCAGTTAATGAAAGGCGTTTGGCCTGCAATAGCTCTACCGGGAGACGAAGGTAATTATAAAATTATCTAGGTGATGCCAAGTTGTCCATACAACTTGTAGTCATTACTTCAGATATCTAGTTCGTGTGTGTTACAGCAGGAATCGTGATCTCATTATGAAATGCGCCCAGCAGCATGAATTATTGCATAAGATAGTCATTTTATAAAACTTCGTGTTTCCTTGTCTTGCCTTATTATCATCGTGATACGTCTTCTATATGATGCTATCGATGTGCCTAGATAATTGCATTTAAATAAGTAAGTAAGTAAATTATCTTTTCACATGCATATGGTGCTACAGCCATATTTTTATAGACCAAGCGGTAATCGATGAGTAATGTGGGCATTACACCCAGGCGGACTTTTAAGCTTGCCCATAATTGTATCATTGCTTTTGTTTATTTTATTTTTTATTTTACTTAAGGCGTGATTTATTTCTTCTATATAATTAATACAACAAGGTTAAGATCGGCTAGCCTCTCCCAGAAGGGGTGAAAAGTGAAAATTAGTAACCTGCAGATGACACGCAGACTGCACAAGTCAACCCCACCTTCACGCAGTGTTGACTGGGAAACCATGACCGCGAAGTACATGCCATACAAATGAGTAAATCTCAAAGATGAGGCAGTAAGGGAAAATTATGAAAAAGAACTAACTGAAATCTTTGTAAAATTACCTATAGAAAGAAAGGCAGTGGAAAAAGAATGGGATATGTTCAAATCAAGCACTTTAAATACTGCAAAGATAACACATGGAGCCACGAAAAAACGCATCTGTAAGACTAGGCAGGTCCCGCAGTAAGTGACTGCGTTTTCAGCCTGTGCCGCGTATCCTCAGTTTGTTGGATCACATTGTGCTCAAAGAGAACCAGTCCATTTCGTACATCTCTTCTCCAGGAACACCTGTCCGTTGCAAGTCTTTCCACGTGTCTGGATCTATACTAAGGGTTTTCATATCTTGTTTACACACATCCCTATATCGCATTTGCGGTCTTCCGGTTGGCCTCTTTCCTGTGACTAGTTCTCCGTATAGGAGATCTTTAGGAATACGTTCATCCTCCATTCGAGATAAGTGGCCCAGCCACAGGAGGCGTCTCTGCTTGAGGAGGGTGTGCACTGTGGTAATATCTGCTCTTTCAAGCACATGTTTGTTTGTTATGTGGTCTTTCCATGTTATGCCCAGGATACGTCTCAGACATTTCATATGGAAGGAATTCAACTTGCTTTCCTGTCTTGAGCACAGGGTCCAATATATATATACAAACACACACACTAACACACACACACACACACACACACATATGTATGTATATATATATATATATATATATATATATATATATATATATATATATATATATATATATTATATATATATATGAGTGTATGTGTGTATGTGTACACTCATCATCATCGTCAAATGCCCTGCCAGCTTGCGTATATGTTCATGGCTCTCCAAAGATCTCGGTCTTCAGTGTTCTGGATCAACTCTGCTGATGATTTTCCTCCATGCATATATATGTGTGGGTGAATGGAGAGAAAAAAGTGGAACTGAGTACATTACATTAGAACCCAAAAATATTTAACGGCAGGTGACGAGGAAGTCACCCCGTCATGTTATACCCATTAACCGAGTCCGTACTGCATTAAATGCACCAGCCTTGTCCATGCTTCTTCCCGTTTGTATTGGTGAATTATTTGCCACCTGGTCTATACGTCACTCTCTTTCCCAGGGTTCC